>JASSUY010025204.1:0-23878 GCA_032466535.1 Forpus xanthops
GCCCAGGGAAGTTGTGAATGCTCCATCGCTGGCAGTGTTCAAGGCAGGGTTGGACATAGCCTTGGGTGGCATGGTTTTAATGGGAGGTGTCCCTGCCCCTGGGAAGGGGGGTTGGAACTAGATGATCTTAAGGTCCTTTCCAACCCTAACTGTTCTATGATTTTACGATTCTATGGTCAGAAACTACTGCAGTCTCAGCTGGTGAGAATCTTTTCTGAAGTGTGGAGCTTGCAGCACAAGTGTGGCAGTTTTGTTAGGAAGGAAATAGTTCTAATTAGTTGCTGAAAACCTTCAGTCTGTGGAAAGGAGAAGTTAATGCAATTTCCTGTTTGATTTCAATTTAGTAATGTCAATTACTTCTTTTTCTGTTACTACATTGCTTCCTAGTATATTAAAGGATTACTATATAGATTTCCTGTGAAATCTTCTACATTAATTTTGAAATGAAAGCTTTTTTATTTTTTTAAATTTTTTTCCCACTTAGAACTGAAGCTAGAGCTGGGGTAGGAACACCCAACTATTTATGGAAGCACAGTTGAGCTAATACACATGCTGGACTTGAAATATAAAAACATTTAAAAACACAGCTTGTAGGTGCCATTAAATAGAATGAGATTAAAAATCTGTGAAACTATTTCAGGGGCATTTCATATAGCAAACCAAGAAGGATAAGTGTGAAAGAAGGTGCAATGAGATAATTCTATGGGATATATAAAGAGAACTGATTTCTGTAATTTATGTTTGCAAAGGACAAAAAGCATTCCAGAAGAGATAGTGATGCAGTGTATTAATGCATGCTGATTTACCTTTGGTGAAAAAGGGTCGAATTTCTTTCC
Source organism: Forpus xanthops (assembly GCA_032466535.1). Taxonomy (NCBI): domain Eukaryota; kingdom Metazoa; phylum Chordata; class Aves; order Psittaciformes; family Psittacidae; genus Forpus; species Forpus xanthops. The sequence goes on from JASSUY010025204.1 coordinate 837, forward strand.
AGTGTGCTGGGTTGTTATTGAATATGATCCCATTTTCATACATGCCAATGCATTGTAAACCAAGCTTGCTCCCAAATCGAGAAACATAATGCCAGTGTTTCATTACATGGAACACACTTGAGGATCTGGGAAAGAAGCAGAGGGAGAAAAAGCCCAAACCAAAAATACTGCTTCATAAAATATACACAAACCTTTCCTACTGTCACCCTATAGCTCTGAAGTAGACTTGCATTCTTAATTTAGTATGACACATAATGCTTGACCTTAAATATTGTTCCTTTTAAATCATTAAAAATCTCACCATGCCTTCAGATTGTATATAAAGCAGTAATTTATTCTGTTCAGATTTGAAACTATTTTTAAGTTAAAATGCAAATGGTTCAAAAAATATTTTAATCTGAATAGAGTATATACATAGAAATATATAGATATGATATATTCAAGCAGTGACCAATGTCACCTATTTCAGAAGATAAGGTGTAAGTATTTGACAGCTGCTAATTTCATTGTGATGTATACTAAATTACAGCTATACTTTTATAGCTATTTGGTCATTCCCAGACACATACAGAAAGTATAAATACATATATACCATTTAAATATGCAGCATCACAATATGATTATATGTGCGGGATAAATAATCCTAGACATGTTAGGGAAATCAGTGATATGTAAGTTTCTTTTTACAGTTGACTGGGTTTATTTACACATGCTGGCAAACAGCTTGTGACCACCATAACTGCTTAAAGATACAATTTCTTTTAGAGAGAGATAGCCTTTTAAAAACATTGACATGGTAAAAACCTGATCAAATTAAATCCAAGAAAAAGAAAAACAGAACAGAGATTGAAATGAAACAATACCCTACTTTCTTTACCATGTAGCATATTCTATGGATCAAATCCCAGGCTTCTTACATGGGTTTAATGTATTTTTTCAGTCAAGTTGAGTACATAGGAATTTTGCTATTGAGTTGGGCAGTGCTGAGTTTTTACCCTCGTTTTGCATGACTAGAGGTAAAGCTAACTTTAAAGGCTTTTTGTACATTCAGGGACGTCATCTGTATTTTCATGAACATGATGTTGAATTATGACAGTTGTGCTGAGGAATGGAAAGGTGCAGGATGCTCATTTTGCTTCCCTCTTCCACACATCTACATAGGAGATGTAAAATAATGTTTTAAGGGAGGATTTTGGCATATGACCTTGTATAAGCATATCTTCCTTACAAAACTATTTAATTAAGTCTTCCAAAAGACAACATCTGCTGTAATGAAGACTGCGAGTCCTTCTCTCTGTGTATTAGTATCTCAGTATGATTAGATTTCATGGTCAAAGTTCAGATGACATTGGAGGAAAATAGTACACTTCCACAAAATTCAAGTTTAGTTTTGTAGTGCATTAGTTGTTATTTGCAATTCTTGTGTAGAATAAGAATGTAAATAGTTTTCTTATCATGTTTACCTCTTTTTACTGAGGTAAAACTGATGAAGCTGACTTGCTTCACATGGCAAATCCCGTGCTAGTCCTTTATACCATAGTGTGTTTCAAAAGATTTTGCATAATGAAAACTGAGTACAGTTTAACTGATATTGCTAATGAAAAGTTTGTGATTCTTTATCAGTTACACTTAGTAAATGTTTTTAATTTTTGGGGTGTGTTTTTCTTTTTCATGGGATAGCTCGTATGTACACAGAAGATCACTGCAGCTAATAAAATGACAGACTGCAATCATGTTTAATACTGTGTATAATTGAAGTCTATGAGTAATTCTATTAACTGGGTGGAATTACTTTTAATCCTGTAACACTGTATTTACTTAATCAACTTGCTGGATTGGAGCCATAATCTTCAAGCATTATGCCCATTGTAAAGAGAAATTTAAGAACCTAGAAAACTAAAATCTGGCTTAATCCTGCATTGCAACACTTTAGCTTCCTATGTAATGCGTAATCATAATGTTAAACGGAATAATAAAAGAGATGGTAAACATTTCTTATGATTGAACCACAGTGCTTAATCTTTCTTTCCACAAAGAAAATGAGAGCATTCCCATAGACTTCAGTAACAGAATCTTTAATGAAACAACAGATTAGGATAAAGTCTGTGAACAGCAGGAAATAAAAGGATGATGTTGGGATAATTCTTGAAAATAACTTCAATTTCACTACAGCAAAAAAGTAGCAAAGAGGGTGTAAAAATATGAAAAAGCTCTTCATATTATTAAGGATAGAAAATAAGGATTTACTTGCTAATTATAAATGTTTCTTCACCGCTGATCCAAACTCTCACAAATTCTCCATATGTCTTATTGTAGTAGTTGCAGGCATTACCTACTCCCATCCAAAGAAATCTCCCATGTGAAATGAGGGGACCGATTCCCATACAGTATCCTGGCCCTAAGAAACAGGGTAAGAAAAGTTTGGTCTCAGAAGTGGTCACTGACAAGAATAAACCTCTGAGCATCACTCATTTGAAAGGAGCTTTTAGACATGACAGTCAAGACCTGCACTGGAGAAAGTTGCCCCTGCTTTGTACATACAACTAATGGCATTTATTACTTTGTACAATTTCAAACTGCTGCTCTGAGATTGCTTATGTTTTTGTTTTATGGTTACATATTAGAAAGAAGATATGATCTAGAAATATGAACAGGCAGCATAAGTATTAGCAGTTCTACAAATCTGGTTTCATATGGTTTCTATATTTTTATTTTAACAAATCCTTAACTTTTGAAGAATTTTAGTATATTGAAGGATGTTTGGAAAGGATCTTCTCTCAGAATTTCATTCAGTTGCCTCTGCATTGTTTTAGGACTATTCTTGATCATCTTTGTGAGATGTGTACACTGCTCTCATTCATGGAGTATGTAATTGCATTGAATCTAATGAAATATAGGCTGAATCAGTAAGAGTCTACCATAAACCCCCCACATTAGGGAAGGGGCCCTCAGAAAAGTAAAACACTTGATGTTTTTCTGTTCTTTAGGGTCTTTGGTGCCAAACATAAAGAGAAAAATGCATAATCTACTAAAATCTTAACAATTTCCTAGATTATAATTTGTGTCTAGTAAAGATAATTTAGAAAGCTTTAAACTTAGTGTGTAAAGTCAGTTTATAATGCACATGAAAATATGAACATCTATAATTTGTAAAATGCTTTATCTTTTTAGCATATATATAATAAATCAGAAAACTGAATATCATATACTTACATGGCCAAGCCAGATTTATTATGGAAGTTCTGAGGTTAGAGTGAGCCTGATTTATTAATTATCTGAACAACTGTGTTATTGAAACTGACTCTTAATAAATTTTGTTGGCATGCAGTCATTACTCAGCATTACTTTTCCACTTAAATTTGAGAAACAAAAAAAGGTAATTTACCTGGTATTGATGAAGTTTCTTCATGATTCCATATTAGAAGCAGAAAGCACATGAGAATGAGTACGGGCACTGTGGCCACTGGCAGCATATCTGGTACTAAGCTTGTGATGTTGTAGTGCATTGGATTCAGAGTTTCCAGTACCATCTTTTCCAAGAGGTTCTGCTTTTCTGTAGGGAGAGAGAAAGGAAAAGAGGCAGAGTTTTTCAAAGTTTTGTATTTGCAAAGATATATTCAGCTTCAGTTGGTACTTCTCAACCTCTTTGTAGATTTTGTAAATGAGCAAATTAGTACTTGAGGTATCCTCATTTTATACTGAGAGTGACGACTGCCGCCTGGACTGCTTGCCAGGACAAGCTTCGTCACAAGTCAAAACAGACATGCAGCAGAGACACTCATTTTGTTTGGACATAACAGAGCTTTCCTGACCTTGATGTTGAAGCATAGTTTTGGATACTTTGGCTGACAGATCTCTTATCTCTGATACTGACTTGGCTGGCCAATACTGAGGTTTACTCCTTCAAATTTTGAACCAGAACACAAGAAATTAAGCTTTTAGCATGTGTGGAAGCCTTGAATGAGTTAATCTGCAAGCTTTTGTCTCTGTTAGCTTTTTAGTTCCTACATGCCTGTAGCATCAGAGTCCTTGAATTTTCAGAATGGCTACAGTAGTTTTTTATGATGCAATAAAGAGTACCCCAGGTTTTTGTTTGAAACAATGTGTTATGGTGGGGGGGGGGTTGATTGGTTGGTTGTGGGATTTTTTGTAATTATCATCCTTTGTGTATAATGTATTGCTCTATGGTTCTGCTAAATAATTTGAAAATATAGTGTATGCCATGAAAAAAAAAAAAAGCCAGAAAAAAATCCAACAAAAAGCCAGGATCATGGAATGTCTGGTACCGTATTTTTCCTGAGGAAGTAACCAGCACTTGCCACAGGATAAAAAAAAAACAAAAAAACAAGCAAATGGGCAGGCCTGTTAATGCAGGAGTAGAAGGATTCCTTCAAAGATTTTTGCATGTTTTTGACTTAAATCATAAAATATGAGAGGTGACTGTACCTGAGAAAAAGATGTTATTTTGTTAGTGATAACTCACATAGTCATAGAATGGTTTGGGTTGGGAAAGATTTTAAGATCATCTGGTTCCAACCCCTCTGCCATGGGTAAGGTTGCCTCACATTAGATCATGTCGCTCAAGGCTTTGTCCAAGTTGGACATTTACCACTTCTTCAGGCAACCTGTTCCAGTGCTTCACCACCCTCACAATAAAGCACTTCTATATATCTAACCTGAACTTCCTCTGTTTAAACCCATTACCTCTTGTCCTATCACTACAGCCCCTGATGAAGAGTCCCTCTCCATAACCACAGATACTTCTTGAATCTGCTCAGTAATTGAACAAAGCATCTTCTTATTTTTACTCTGACAGCAATTAAGAATAGATTTGCCTTGGTCCTTCTTGCAAAATTGAAGGATGTGTTCACTTAATAGGTAGCTTTCAGTTACAGTTTACCTTCAGCAAATGCTTTCTTGTTTATCTTGTGCTTTGGTCTCAGCTTGTAGAATAAAGTAGAGCTTACCTTGTAGTAACTGTCAGTGTTATAATTGTATTAAACTAAGCCAAGTAAGTGATGGATGCTTTTTAAATAGTGAGAAGATTAGAAATTGTGGTCAAAGTAGAAAGTCAATAGTGTACAGGCAAAGCCCTGGGGAAGGGAGTAACCAGTGGCTCAAAACTTTTCAAGTGCATGCAATGTTCCAGTATTTTGGATGATTGTTGTGATCCAAAATGACTGTAACACAATATGCCAGGTGACCTTTTAGAAATATGTGTACTATTCCAATAGCTAGCAGTATGCCTCTCGTGATAAGTACATGGAGACTCTTGTATCTTGTCCATTGCATTGTCCTGCAGGCTGTAAAAAATGTTTTTGCTATCACAAACATTTTTTAACCCTGTAATGAGATTTATTAGTTTGACTAATGTGCTGTGATGTACTAATGAGGCTTGTTCAACAAGGAAAAATGCTAGCTTTAAATTTTCTTCAGCGCTATTTATTACCACAACAAACATGTGCCTGTATGTATATTTAAATGCTTGTATTAGTTTCAGTGCCTTTCACATGAGCTTACAGCATTATTGAAGGAAATAACTACACTTAGGGCACTTATTTTTATATTTTCTTTGCTGCTTTCTCTCTGGATCTGGATGAACATCTTTGTACTTCATTGTGATAGATGGGCTTTAATGTTTGTTGGATTTTGTTGTTTGTTTCGTCTCCAAGACATTCTGGTCTGTCTGTACAGTACTTTCTCTGCCTCATATTCCCTATGAAGTACTTAGGTGGTTATGCGTTTGGTACAAAATAAAAACACCTATGTGTACAAACATGAATCCATGAATGTCATATTTGTAGGTTAAGCCCTGCTTAGAGTTCAAGGTGCTGGTATGTTTGCATGGTGTACTTTGCAAGCATGAGTCTTCCCCTTTTATTTACTAAAAACTGACCCTCAGTTTTGATCTTGCTCAGTTCTTAGTTATTCATAGCTAAAGCTTATCTTTGCTTTGACAGAGAATTTTTTTAGTAAAGGAATGAAATATTTTTTGCTGTTATATGATATCCAATACATCAGTGCTGTTAAATTTATAATTTTTATATGCAGTATCATGCGCTCATGTTGATAAAAGGTATTAAAGGCACTGCATTTTATCTGTCTTTTTTATACTCTTGAACTGATGTAAAGAAGTCTCACTTTTCTTTAACGTGGCTCCTCAAGCTCTTAAACAACTGACATTTTTGTAAGGCCTCTTTTCAATGAGTATGAACCAAGCACTTTCAGGGTTTGCATTTCTAATGCTGTTTTGTTTTAATTGCAAAAGCCAACCAGACCATGAGAAGTTCACCTTTAAACTATTTCAACTGAACAGCTCATCCTGCTTTTACCTATTGTATTTTTTAAGAACTGTCCAATTGCTCCTAATAAAAACTCAGCCAAGTTAACACTGAATGGGTTGCAGAAGTTTAGAAATGGAAGAAACTTAGAGTGCCCGTTGTTCATAAAAGAAGCTTTAATTATTCTTTCTCATTTTGTCTTGAAATCTGCTGCACATCATTTTCCTCTCCTTGCAGCTATATGCTTGATCAGAGGGATTTGTTGGTTCTGTTATTTATATAATAAAGGGGGGATGGATGTGGGACAAAAAAAGCTTTTAAAATCAAATTTTAAAAGAAAAGAGATTTATACTAAGGAAGTGCTTTTGTGACAAAATATAGGTGATGTGCACAGGCTGCCTGACCTGACAAGAACTGTGGACCTTAACAGCTGGAAAAGTATCTGCCAGCCGAGGGCCTTTTAGGTTATTTGTCTGTAAGCCTTGACTATAAAGCTCTGTGAGAAAATTCTAGGCTCTTAAATGTTTTCTTACAAAAAGTGATACGATGAATTATGACAGTGCCCCCCAAAAAGTGCATGGATCTAAAGGACAACTCTGTTTGATCCATTTTATTCTAGTTAAAGCTTTGTACTTAATCACTGTGTCAATGAAAGAGAAAGTTATGTATTTCATTTTATAATTGGAGCTGAAAAGTACTCATAATTTTGAGCAGGCCCTCATAAAACAGTCTGAAAATCCTTTAAGAATCGTTTTTGGTTCTCTTCTCTGTAGCAGTTCCTCTCTCAGGACAGACATAGGGAAAAAATCTGCTCCTTGTTGTAAATCCCCAGATGTTAGTAACCAATACTAGCAGTATCCGAAGAGGTGACATAGGTTTATTTAAACAATTTGGAGAAGAAAAGTTTTAAATAGATTGATTTCACATGAAAATAAATCTGTTTGCTTATATAAGTCCAGTAAGTCTTTATTTTTCCAGATAAAATGTTGTAGTCTTCCTCTCTTTTTAGAACATGATTCTACATATTGCCTGTTTTCCCTCAGTTAAGATTTATGATTTTTGCAGAATGCTCAGCCTTTTACATGCAAGTATGTAAACAGCTTTTGGTGTGCATTCCACAACTAGAAGGCTAATGTCTAGCCAGGTAAATAGTGGTTTTCTTATATTTGTTCTGTTATGCTGCCTGATGTTGCAATAGTTCAGGAGGACTTGGACAAACTGGGGTCTTTTGGGATGGAAATAAAAGAAGTAATGTTCTCCAAAGCTGTCTCTCAAGGACACCAGGGATTTTAATGGGGATGCAAATGACAAACCCAGTTTAGTTTTATATCAGAGCGAACTCCATGAAATGTGTATAGTGTAGGGAGTGAATCACCACCATTTTGCTTGGCAAATCTGCTCCTGTTCTACCGCTGTGTTTGCTAATGTTGCTATATCCTAAGAAGAACAGAGTATCTTTTGACAAATAATAGTTGATTTTAATTAGTTTTAGATATATAACTGTCTTGCTGTGTTGGGAATATAGCACTTAACACAGAGCTGTCTCTGATTCTTTAACTGCATGTCAGACTTGTGTAATGGAGCTAGTGCTGAAAGAGTTCCACAGAGCTTTTTTAACATTGCCTTTAAATTGTGGATTTTATTGCAAACTCGGACATTCTGTTTCCAGCTGTTGAGTAAGAAGTCATATGTGGAACTACTGTAAAATTTGTTGCATTTGGGTGGAACCTGTTGTAAGAGCCACTAAAAAAAAAATAAATACCTTTTTTGTTACATAGTTACATTCCTTTTAAGCAATTAATTAATTTGCAGTGGATAATTATCACCAGGTGCACCACATATGTCACATAAACCTTGATACAGTAATTGTCTTGCTCCCTTGAAAGTCTGTGGGGTTTAAAGTTAAGAACAGATCAAAAGACTTTTTTGAACTTGGGAGTGCTTACTGCTGCTCCTTGCAAACTGAGCTGTGCAGTTGTTCTGTAAGCATCAGATTGCATTTTCACTTAGCAACACCCAAGAAATTGCTCTCTGACACTCTGTGGCCTCGTCTAATGCTGTAATTCTTTCAGGATGGAATGGGGATGTCACTGAGAGATCTGAATCCCAATTTAGCTGTTGTGTTAAGGCTTATTGTGACGTTATTTGACTATAATATTTTTTTTCTTATTGATTTTTCACTTGCTCTGAATCCATGCTTTAGTGAGCTGATCCTTTGGTCCAGAAGATATCTGTCTTCCTATAGATGTTTTCATTTGCAATCACAATTTGGAGAGCAGCTTTTTGAAGTTAGGTGTTTATACTATGCTTTTGAAAGCACTCTCACTTTTTTAGGTCTGTTCCCTGCTTTTAATTCAATCCTTTGCAACTCAAAAAAGATGATTATGGTAGGTGTGAACATTAGGGAATGAATACACTGTATATAGTTATCTTCGTCAGACATTTCTAGAGTTTGAGTCAATGGGCTAGAATTTGTGTACTTGTAGAGGTCTAGCATACCTAAGTGCTAAGGAAATGTATTCTAGCAAGGTTGAATGATTACTATAGCCTTGTAGAATAATCCCATGCTACTTGCTTACTATGAAACCTGATCTAGATGGCACTTAAAATTTTGTCTGTTTTTTAGGTTAGAGGAGGAGGAAGAGGAGAAAGAAAGGGTGACAGCTTTCAGCAGAAGCTTAGAAGTGGGAGTATAATAATGATCATCTTGGTAATCTAAAAGGGCTTCTCGCAAGTAAAGGAGGAGATGAGAGCCTGAAGTTGTGTCAGAGGGCAGGTGAGACAGAAATGCATGACTATACAGTTGTTCTGGGTTGAAATACTGTCTGTACTGTAGATAAGAAAAAATGATAGATTTGATGATGCTGCTATTATTTAGAATTGCAATTTTCTTCATTTTAGTTGAGCCTTCTTATGACATTGTTATCTTGTTTTATAGTTGGATAGGATTTATCCCTTCAGTATGTTTCTCTGATTTTTTTTAAGTTCTGTCAGCTGCCTTCAGCATCACTTCTAAAACGCTACTGCATATTTGTTATGTGTTAATGGTTGCCACCAGTGGCTCATACACAACTGTAAACAATAGTGGGCTTATCTCCCTCAGTGGACACAGAAATCAACTTCTTGTCACCCCTCCTACTTAGTGTACTGTAAGCTTTCAAGGTGCAGACAAGGTTTTAGTTGCAGTCCTGTTGTAAATGCTGACATTCCTATTGTTTGGAGTCTGTTTGCTCAGTTAATTTTCTGAGCACCAGCTCGTACCAACATGTGTATGAAACTTAACTGGTCAGTGCAGGTTGAACCCCCTGACAGGGAAAAAAATGCATTAAAAATATCTTTTATGACTGTATGACTCTATATGAATATTACTGTTTGCTTTGAAAACTGTAGTAAAGGCCTGTTTTCTGTGCCTTTATACGGTGGTACAGCCTTCATCTTATGAACTTAAGGCATCTTTGTGCCTACCATTCCAGGTCATCTACTGAGATATGTTTTGGGTTAAATTAGAATTTGTAACAGGGATTAATTTCTACACACATTCAGGTATCATGGAGGAGCCATTTGAAGCCACTGTAATGAACTGGGAGCTGTAATTCCTGCAAAGTGATAGTCAAATATATATTCTACAGGCTTTTCTTCTGGTTAGGTTTTATGTAAGTGATTTTTCTGGTACTATGGAGCTCCAAGTCCTGCTTTTAAACATTGCAAAGAAGTTACTGGATTGTTTTAGTGATCCTTAATGCCCAAGATCTGATGTTTCTGACATATAGGCAAGAACTGTCTGAGATGATGAGCTATTGCTGAAATGGCTAAATAAGCTTTTTATGTTGCTGTTGGTCTTAGAGCTTAGTGAGCTGCCAAACTAGAGTATATATAATATACTGTCAGGTTGGTTTGGATGTTATGTTTGGGACTAGCCAATGAAAGTTCTGATATTCTGAAAGTCTTGATTCAGATGTATCATTCTATAAATTTCTAGTTACTTTAGATGTCTAAATTGATCTTCACATGATAAATATTCACATTGTGAAATATCACTTTCCACTGGAATGTTAAGCCTTCAAAATAACCAGCAGTTTATAAAACCATGATTGCCTGTAATGAGCAAGACTTGGAGTTACAAGACTGTAACTAAAAGTCTGTAGTCATTTCTCTCCTTTCTGATCAGTGTCCATACTCTTTTTTGTAGCTATTTATACCACATGGATGTGTGAAGCAAGGTACTCTATGTGCTTTCCAAGTAACTGTACAATAAGGGGTTTTTCTTTCTGAACAATCTGCAATTATATGGTGATTTTTCTTTCACAAGACTGAAATTAGAATTTGGACTATGCCCTCTTCTGAGGTTTTAATTGCAGTCTGATGTATGATTTGGAAAAAAAACTTGCCTGTTTAGTACCTTTCACAAGAGGTCTCATTGTTGCTTAGGAACTAATATAATGTCCATGAAAAGTACTATCCATGTTAGTAAAAAGGTTTCATCTGAAACATGTATTTATTCTGCTTCAGGAGATGTACCAGTGCTTGTAAGCCATCTAAAAGAACTATGGAGATATACTGCATGTCTACCTCAGTGTTTACTTAGAACAACATCAGTTCTAATTAACTCAAAACTAATCAGAAAACAAGTTGTGGATAGAGAGCTGAAATTTCTCTTTAACGTGTTTTTATCAGACTTCCTTGTTATGACACAGCACACCTGTACGAGGAAGTTTTTCTGTATGTAGTTACTGTCACTTTCCTAGTACCATAGGGTTGGTGGGTTTGTTTCTCATTTGGCTAATAGAAGTCAGCTCTCTCTGCCATAATTATGCCTTTGCTATAGTATTTGTTATTGCTAGCAAATACTTTGACCAACTTCATCAGAAATTGACACAGAAGGGATCACCCTATAAGAAATGTAAATTCTTTGAAAGTGTATAAAATAACCCAGAAACAAATTTATTTGGGTATTTGAAAAAAACAGCACTAAGGAAGAATGAATGACTCTTCTCAAATTATTCTTCCTGAAAATTATTTTATTAACCAGAAATTATCACTAAGATGTAGTAGCCTAAAGAAATATAATTCTTTTCCACAGGAACCATCGAATGAGAGAGATCAAGCTATCGCAGAATTAAAAGATTATCTGGGTCAGTTCCAAGCTTGTTCTACCTGATGAACTTTTTTTAACCTCACTCATGATCCATTTTTTCCTGCTGCAAAAATGATGCTTGAAAATGTTGATTTGTCCAAATTCACTCACTTTCCAACTAATTCTGATTTGCTGTACATCAACAGTTGGCAGTGACCATTCTGTGCTATGAATTCTACCCTAACTCTCCCATGGACACATCTTTTGCATGAAATGTAGTGAATGGAACAAAATCCACTTTAAAGTAGCTAGAATGAAATTGGAGACCACAGAAACACTGAACAGGTTGGATTTTTTAAAAATTAGTGGAGCCTGTATCTATAAAACCTAAAAAGTTTCCTTATTTCTTGATGTATTATAAACCAATTTGCAAGGTTGAATGAAGAGAGCACTAAGGAGGACTGTTCTGCAAGACCATACTGCCATTGAAAAAAAAGAAACTTTGTAGAACACTTATAAATTATACAGCACATTATTGCTATTATAACAACAAGAATTTATTTTAAGACCTGTAGGTATTTTGCTAAGAAACCCTCCCATTTATTTAGATAGTGACAGCATACAATTTACACAGTTACAGTAACTCACATCAAAGCAGCTCCAGAAGGCATACTTCCCACTCAAAAACAAAATAAAAAATATTTCAGTAATGTTCTGCTCACACTGTTTGAAGAATAATGGTAGAATATGAATAAAAATTTTACCTGTGTTCCCTTGTTACTTCTCCGTTTTTACCAGTGAAGAGTGCTATCTTTGTTACTGATGTGCTGCTTTTGAAGATATGAATAGGTTTTCTGGTGATCACTCTCTGTGGCATCTTTTATGCAGGTGCTTCTTGTTGCTAAGAGATCAGTTGCTTAGAGATGGAAGTTTGTGGGTTTTTTTTGTAATAGATCGGGGACATTGCTATTGAAAAGAAAATTTTGTAATTTCATGTCTACAGCTCAATGTATCTGCTGCAAAATAGCCAATGATAGAGCTCTACCTGTCTGATGCAGATTAGAATCGTAACTGGAGAGTAAACCAAAAAAGTAAACAAAGTTTATTATTAGGTTCACTGGCTCTGAGTATCAGGAGATTTGTCATTTAGCTGAAGGTGCAACTAGAAGAAATGTTAATTTCTTAATAGCCTAGCATATCTAAATGCACTTTCAATTTCCAACAGAAAGGAAGTCCAAAAGTTTTCTCTAAAATTGAGATGTACAATGTTGTTGATAACCTTTTTTTAAGATATAGTCTTGCACTGACATTGGAAAGGTTGTACTGACTCTCCTGTATGTTTTTGTCTGTAGCTTCATTTATATTCCCAGTTGGTTTGTTACTATGAAACTGCTTTGCAAGCTAAAGGCTGGATATTGTGCTTTTTGATCTTTCTCTTCATTGCTGTAGCCTTGGCCAACTTGAATGAACTTAATTTATGGAAATCCAAATATTTTCAAGAACTGCATCAAGCAATTACAAGGGTCATTGAAAAAATGACCAGAGATGTATAGGAAAAGACGATGCTGTTATTAAAAGATGAGAATTACACAGGAGTATGAATAAAGTACTTGCGCCTGTTACTTACTGTTTTGAAACACCAAAAGAACTCCAAATTTCCTGAATTTCTGCTGTGGCAAATCTTTTGCTGACCTGGCTGTCTCTTCTGTAAATATACCCCTATGAGTCCAAAGGGGCTGCTGTATGAAATAGAACTGAAACATCTTTTTTGCTTATTGCTTTCAAGTTTAGAAAATCCAGTCACTCGAGTCTGTTTTCAGCAAGGCCATGTCATGTCCTGTGGCAGGAAGACATTCTGCATCCTTGTCTTTCACTGTCAAGCCACAAATGTAAAAGATTCCCCTAAAATGTTTCCATCCTTCTTTTTCCAAATTCACTCAATGCTTCCGTATTAGCATTTAAAAAGAATAAATAAAACAAATTAGAGTACTTATAATAAGAAAACCCAGCTAATGGGTAAAAGATTCTTATATCTGAAGGACTATGGTCTCACGAACTTACTTGGAACAAAAGTTATTTAAGAGTTACATACAATAGGTCTAGTGATGAAATATTTTTAAGTCAGTGAAGGATGGGAGAGGCCTAGAATTTTTACTGAATGTTCAATCTATCTCTTTTGAGAAGCCTTTCCTAAAGTCAGTCAGCCAATAAACAAATAATGCAGACAGTTTGGGGAGAATAAGGACTGAATTCATGTGGAAATGCTTCCGGCATTACTGCAACCTCATTAAAGATACACAGCTTACAAAACCAGAAGCCAGCATAATTTCAGTCTGAGAACTGAACTCTTTTGTTCTTCTTCCACGTGCACACACTCTTCCATATCTATTTATTATGCATAGACTTGTTTGCAGTACAAGCAGAAATGGGCAGAACTTCAGCAAACAATTCTGTTATGTCCTGTGTTTAGAGCTTGTTACAGTAAAGGTTAAAACCTCTTGCATAATATCTGATGTTTTGAAAGCACTGAAATTACTTTGGTTTATTTCAAAAAGAGGTGATAGCTGGTTTTAATTTTTTAAGCCTACCTAAACTTTTGGGGGAAGTCATGCATGAATATTTTCTAACAAGCCAGCTGTATGTTTTTGCTGCCTGTAGACTGGGATATTTACGTTCTGAAGGAAATCTATTCTTAGCCTAGTTTTGGTCCGTTTCATGGTATAGTTCTCATAGGCTGTTAATGTGGACAAACTAATATAAATGATCAGTTCTGAAGTAGATGGGTAACTGTTTAATGGATACCACATTCAGCTGCTGAGATGAAATTTCTATTGAACTTTGCTTGCTAGTTTTCTCATGTTTTTCTTTGCGTTCCCCACGTATTTTATTAAAAGTCAAACTCAGCATTTGTTGCCACTGCAAACACCTCATTGCTTTGGTGTTCTGCTTAGGATATAAAGGGAAATTATGATAACCCCAACCTTTGTGCCGTTGCAGCTGTCACTCGCTGAGTTTGGAGATATTATATTGTTTTATAGGTGTTGGCTCAGGCTGTAGTATAAGTATTATTCATATTAGAAGTATTAATAACATGGTTATTGAAAAAGAGCTCTGGGATGCATTACTTTTATTATTGCTGAATGGCAATTAAGACAAATCTTACTTTAATAAGCATTTATACCCTTATATATGCTTCATTATACATGCAAATGGTAAGAATTAAACTAGTTATCTGCTCATATTATTTTTAAAAGTCTCAGAATGAAGTTTGGTAAAATAGGAAATTAATATGAAGGATGTGAAACCAACAGATTTCTTTGTCAGCATGTGCTGCTTGAAGTTTAGGGAAGTCCAAGAATGATCTGACCAGTTTCCCATACAAACACATTTTGCTTCCTTGCTCCATGATAATTTATTTACTCCAAAGTACTAATTTCTAAAAATGAAAAATCTGCTTAAGTGTTTTTGGAGCTGCTGCTTCTCTCAGTGCTATGTATCTATTTACTGATACAAAGGATTTGTGCCTGAATGGTATTTCAGGGGCAAGAAACGAGTTGAGTTGGTCATCAAGATGTCACAAAAGTGGTTAAATAATGTGAGAATACTTTTATAGTTAAACTAAGTTTTGCAAAAACTGACTTTTGTGAGATATAACTTTAAATCAAATGTTATTTCCATATGCCAGAGAAAATGCATGTAAGTTCTTTCATGCCAAAGAATTCCCAGAACTTTGTATAATGAAACCAGAATAATGGGACTTGTTGTTCACTACAAAGATCTGTGGTGGAATATTACAAATTCTTCAGAGCCTGAGTAGGCATTCACTGAATTAACAAAGTTCTTTATTATACCATTAAAAATAATGCAGGTTTTTTTTTTCCTAAATATTTTACAATAGACTTTTGGGGAAAAGAGGATGCAAAATACTCTTTATAGTTGAGCAGATGTGTAGTCAACCTTGTAAGGACCCAGTTGCTCATACGATAAAATTGATTACAGTTTTAGTAATAAGGGTCTGAATTGGAGATCACGATTTTTCTTCTATGCATAGCTTTAGAAGATTTATGCAGCTTGCAGTTCTAACACCAAGCTTATTTGGCAATTCTGAAGTCTTTACAGCTCACATTTTAGGATATATTCCAAACCCCTCAAAGTTTAGAGGTTGGTGGCAAGTGTTCTGTGTGGACATTTAACATTTAGAGATGCTCAGAGAAGCTGAGAGCTTCATCCCTGGCAGTGTTGAAAGCCAGGTTGGACAGGGCTTGGAGCAGCCTGGTCTAGTAGAAGGCATCACTGTCTGTGGCAGGGGTTGATATTAGGTGGTCTTTAAGGTACATTCCAGTCCACACAATTCTATGATTACAGAGTGTCATGGACTTCACTGTCTTTTTCAGTGATGTACATTTGCAGTTATTCTGAATGTTGGAAATTAATAGGAAGTTAATTTTATTTATGAATTTGGGGTATTTTTTTTTTTAATGCTGGGTGAACAGAGTAATGAAGGCAAAAGATACACATATTTTAAAGGCAAAATTTGTTTTTAGGGAATTTAATTTCTCTCAATCAACTTTAAAATCCCTGGCCAGGGCTCTATGAAAAAGAATTAGGGTGCCTGAATCCAGACTAGTTTGTGTGGTATCTTACTATAGATCAGAAATTATATTGCTTCAACCCACAAGGTGAATTCTTGAGAGTAAGAGCAGATCATGCAGTCAGAAGCCAGAAGAGTTCCTCTCATTTCATCAATTGGAAACCAAACCGTCTGCTTTAACATTGATGGAGAAATTCTACTGGCAGAATTTCTTTGTGGAATCTCTCTGCTTGGCTTACTAAACTAACTGTGAGTCATTTGTAATAATCTCCTTTCTGGCCAACTTTTTGGTGGGAATACAGAAAATGAAAATTTTTAATTAATATAATTAAGAATTAAAAAATTAAAAAAAAAAAATTCACAGGTGGGTTACTTTGACTTGCTATGTGTTCCACCTTAACTAGACATGATAGATTCAGTGTGTTTGGTGATTGATAACCAGGTTTATACAATCTGCCAACTGCAGTAAAATGCAAGTAGTTTACCTTGTAAATTAGATCAACAAAGAATGGGCTAGATGTATTCATAAGCCACTTGCTTTCGCTCTCTCCATGGAAGTATAGTTGTTTCCATAACCTGTCAGCCAAAACTGCTTTCTGCCTTATGTTTCTAGCCTTGGGTGGCATAGTTTAGTGGAAGGTGTCCCTGCCCCTGACAGGGGGATTGGAACTAGATGATCTTAAGGTCCTTTCCAACCCTAACTATTCTATGATTCTATGATTCTATTTTGCATTTAAAAGGGCTAGAAAAAAGCCTGGATCAGCCAAAAACGTTGGATAAATATGCATCTTTTTTTGTCCTCTTGAAAAATAATTAAAAACAGATGAAATAATCCTAGGTTTCTCTCCTGTCCACTGGGTAATCTGCATGCACTGTGGCATGGAAAGATGGCTATATTGGAATAAGAAGCAGTCTTACTGTTTCCTCTTACTCCCTGATCTGATGAAGCTGTTCTTCTATGCAGTGATGGGTTCTGTGAAGTGTAAAACATCCTAGAATGAACATGGTTTTCTCAGATAACAGCTGTCCCTGTGCAAAAGAGGGTGCTGAGGTCCATTTCTACCTTAATTTTTCTGCCATCCTATTCATCTGACACCTTCCTACATGCTTTGTTGGTCCCAGTCCAACCTGTCTCGACCTTATAGCAGTGACATTGAGAGATGTTTTTCTGTCATCCATAGTTCAAGAACTTATTTAGTCAAGAATTTTGACTATCATCTGCTCCATCCTCCTTAACTGACGAAGGGAAAATTTCTGCATAAGCTTGCTGTAACACTGCTGTGCATAGCAGCTACACATCTGTGGTGGCTGTTACTCTGTTAATACATTATATGTAAAAATCTAAATATCTATGTGTTCAGTGTGTGTTCTTAAGTAG
This sequence comes from Forpus xanthops, assembly GCA_032466535.1. Taxonomy (NCBI): domain Eukaryota; kingdom Metazoa; phylum Chordata; class Aves; order Psittaciformes; family Psittacidae; genus Forpus; species Forpus xanthops. Next base: position 18,161 of record JASSUY010025204.1, read on the forward strand.
GCCATCCACATGCTTCCACTAGCTACAGGATGCTTCCCCAGAATCTCTCCTTGCTGAGAATTGTTTAGAAATGTTTAAGGAGTACCAAAAGAAAGAAAAGCTTTTGGAAATGCTCACTACTATTGGGTACAAAATAGTCAGTAAGTGCCTCTTGAAACCCTGTCTGTCTGTACTGCCTTGAGATACATTCAAGTCTTCAGAATTGTCACTTCTGGGGACTTGAAGTTTGGTGTTTGCTGAGGTTTTTTGTTGTTTCTGTTGCTGATGGAAAGAGCTTTATAAAAGAAGTTCTACGTGGGCTTGAACATTCAAAAAGATCTCAGTAATTTCATTTATCTGGAACAGACGCCAATGCATGAAGAACTGTAAGTGGTATGGCTGAGAGCCATTACTTAAGAGCCATTTCTGTACATATGTTTTTATTAAAAACAGGTTTCAATGTTTGGGTACTCTGTGCTTCATTACAAACATTCTTTCCCTGAATAATAGATACGTGTGTAGCTGCACAAGAGCCAGTGGACTCTTTCAGCTTTTCTTTTGAGAGCCATTTTTCTCCCAGACCTAGCTTATAGGAGTTGCTGTATACATCACACTGCATTTTTGGTTAATAAGTATTTTACTTATCTATATTGATAAAAATCTGTAATTCACTGTGGCATATTAATATGAGAATGTTTACTGTTACTTGAGAATTGTCTACCTCAACTGCTACTGCATGAGCTGATTACTATTTTGGACTGTACTTGGGAGTATTTTGACTAGACTTTGAAAAACATTTAAATACCTGACAGCCCTCCTGTGAAGTGTCTGGTGGTGGCATTCGTTGATAAGTCTTTTAGAAGTATCTGTAAAGAAAAACTGGCTCTTTGCTTGGGCTTAGTTTGTCTGTAGGAGGTGGTGATTGTCAGGCCTCCAAAAGCGACAAAAAAAGGAAAAAAGATTATTATAGGGTTATGTTGCTATTGCCTTTTGAAACAGGCATTATATAGCTGTTCAGCATTGTTCTTGCCTATTCAGAGGATTTAAATCTTGTAATAAAATTAAGCTGTATTTTCTTGGCAACTCCCCTTCAAATTATTCTTCTCCTTCTCTCTACACCAGGTTGGTAGAAGAGCATTAAAAACTCCTAATAATAGTCAAAATGGAAAGAGTTAACAGCATGTATTTTTTTCTTCTATTAGTCTGCCTGCGTAAGTTCAGGTCTTCAAACTATCTATACTTGTTAATTCAAGAAGTACTTCTTATTTTGAAGATGGGGACAGTGTGTTCTTGTCACAGGCAGAAGCAGCTATAATCAAGCGTTACAGGAACAGGTCACAGACATGCTATCTCAAACTAACTTTGTATTAAGCATCTGAGTGCCTACAGTTTCGGCTTGTTAGCTGTTCAATGTGTTTACTTTTTTTCTTCTTCTCCTGAACTGGTATTGCAGCTGGTGAGGAGTGTGTGAAGACTTCTTTATCCTTGATGTGCGCAACTAGCGACGGCTATCTCAGATTTTCTCTCTTCATCCATGGATATAAGATAATTAGTGAGCAGTACTTTGGGGTCTGGGAAAGGTGTTTTGAGAGTCAGTCTATTCCCTTGCAATGATAAAATGTGCAGGCTATTCAGAGTAGTTTAGGAAAAGTCTTCAGATTGTTATAGGCGTCTCTGACATCTAAATACCTTTTCTTTTTTTCCTGTTTCTGCAAGTCCTGTGCAGCATTTTCCTACGTAATGATTGCAGTAAAAGTGGTGCAGAACTTTTACTTGATGGTGCCACCACAGAAACGTTAACTTTTCATTAATTTTAAAATTAATTTTAATTAAACTTTTAATCCACTTCCCCTATTTTTCTCCATTTTAATTTTTTTTTGAAGTAATATGTGTGCTGTACAAGTATGTGTTCTTACTGTGTATAAGAACCTGATTTACTCAGGATTTTATCACACTTACTTAGTGTTAGTATTATCTACTTTACATTTTAATTCTTTGCATGCCTGAGTAGTTCACGCCAGTAAATTAATTTCCTTTTTTGCACGTGAGGTTAAAAGTAATCTTTCATCTGAGAGATAGAAAATGTAAAAGCTGAAAAATCTTTTTATTAGGACATATATAGCTTACATTCAGCTTCTTTTCATTTATAAAATGGAATGCATGTATGTGAAAACGTGATTAGCAGCTCTGCGTTGCACTAATATAACTGACCATATATATATGCAGGCCCACTGCAATGGCTGCAGCCCCCTTTCCTGTAACATGTAGTCTGAGTATATTTCACGTACCTATCTGCATGATTCAGGCTCTTCTGTCTTTCTTTGAAGGAAAGTTCCCAAATAGACAATACATGCTGCTGCTACGTACTGGTTTTTTTTTTTTTTTTGCATTGTTAATATCTTTCCTTACTTCTGGGGCTTGTCTGGTGCTGCTTCTATCTTCATAAGTTTAAATTACTAAGCACTGTTTTTGTTGATCTAATTACTCCTACTTGTTGGACGTGTGAACAAACAACCTCTTTTCATTAACTCCTACCACTTTATCCTGTAGCGAAGTAGAGAAGGTTGGGAATAGCTGCCTGTCTGAGCTTTCTTTGCACTGCAATTCCAGTTTCTTGGCCTGTTTTTAAAGGAGAAAGGTAGGATTGCAGACCTGAATGAATACTAAAGAATAATTTCTTGCTGTTTGGCCAGATGATCACTGTGTATCGGCCAAGTGCTGGCACCACCTTCCTACTCCTTGGAGTTGTTCCAGATATGGTAGGAGTCTATGGATCCACCAAGGCCACTGGACTTCGTGTTTTTGTGGGGTGACTTCAGCAGCTTGAATATACTTGCTGTCTATTGATGCCACTTTTAGAAAAAAGCTCCAGTATCCCCTTGATTTTCCAAAGTAGATTTCTGTTATTGGCCATTCCATCCAACTGGGTATAGGAGTCCACTGGGATGTTATTGTATCACATAGAATTCTTTCTAATGGGCACTTAGATATATTGTGGGATGTTTAAGGCACTTTTTCTTCTTTTAATAACAAATAGGGATGATTTCCATCCAGAGTTCAAAACAAGAATGTTAAAGGTTTGCTGACAGTATAGCCAAACCTGCAGTGCATGTAATCCCAACCAGTCAAAGTAGTCATTATAAAAGCTCTTTCAGAGCAATTTTCAGTGCTGAAGGTGCTACAATAGAACTAAAAAGCTCAATGCAACTTTCAAGTACAGCTTGGAAAGGAGGTACACAGTAATCAAATGAAAATGCCACTAACCACTTCTAGTTGTCCTGAATCATCTAAACCGCTGCTTCAAGTGCTGTTGGCTATTTTACTAATAGTACTGATTTCTCTGTCAAGGCAGCCTTGGCTGCATGAGCTCTGAAGTGTGAGGGGGTCCAGAGGTTTCTCAGAAAGTTCTTTTTTACTGTTATATAAGTTTGCCTGGTCATCAGCCCAAGTTCTAAAGTATTTTGTGACGGATTAGCTTATAAGATGCTGCTTTTTTTTTTCCATGTGTGATGCTTTGGCAAATTCAAGAATATTTACAAATGGTTTATGGAGGAGAAAAATACCATGAGCATTAAACTTAGGGCTGTGTAGAATTTCAGGGAAAAGTACCCCTCTAAAATATTTACCTCTGTGTTGAAATGTATTGTTCTAAGCTGCTGTCTTACCTTCACCTTTTAAAGGCTGAAAGCCAGTTTGTAAAAACACACGTTGTATGTTTAGACCCTGTCATGTAAGTGTTTGGGGGAATATTACAGCTTCGTCTTACACAACACTGCAATACTGCAAAGAAACTGCTGGCAAAGCCAAAAACTTACATGTGATTATGTACCGAAACAGTCACATTTGTCATTTGGTTTTGAGCTCAGGTTTCATGAGCTCTGAGGGAACAATCTAGCATGTGACCCAGAATATAACCCAAAGTTTATATGAGGTAACTGTGCTTAGTACAGGTCCCTTCTGATAAGCTCTGAAGTGCAAACAGAAGAATTTATCATCACCTGCACAGGTAAGACTTGTGAATGATTTGTAATTACATTTATCAGCTAGCCCTACACCAAAATCTTAACTTGCCCATTACAGAATTACTCACAATTACAGTTTCTGTACACAAGTAAAATGCAATATGTTTTCTAGAAACCTAGTTGTGACAAACTAAACCCAAATTGAAGATGCAGTACAGAAATCTTTTCACCTGAAGAGATGTGTTTGCTGAAGATTACGTCTAAGAAACAGGGCAAAATCCCCTCTGCAGTCTCAGGGTTTGGTGGAATCCAGTTAGTTTTAACATCTGAAACACTTGGGATTATTAGCAGTTCTAAATGAAGCTTTTGTAAGTAGTGCACAGGGCACTACTCCACAGTAATACTTAAGATGACCAAAGGAAATTCCTTGGGGGCTGTTAGCAGAATGACCATGTTAGTTTGGTGCTCTGCCCATGATAATTCACTTTGCTTGTTAGTGAATGATCTCAGATGGAAGTTTCTCTGCTGCAGCTGGGTGCTGGGATGGCTTTGCTGTTTAAGGTGAAATGGCGGTATAGGTAATCAAGAGCAAACCTCCTGGTCCATATTTTTCATATTTTTCATATTTGTAGGCTCAGGAGATGCCAGGTCCAGTTGAATTTCTATACCTACTAAGAAAATAACTGATCAAAGGCTTGAGTGATAAGCAGTACAAACAAGGTTGATATGTTCTAGATTATGAATGTTCTCTTCTAATGAATAATCAAATCAGTCATTGCAGCTTTTACTTCATATTCAAATTGACATATTCAGTAATCCTTAATGTCTACATGCCAGCAGACTCCCCACATACTTATAATAGATGCTGATCTAATTCTGAATGATATAAAAGATAATCACTCAGGCAGAAGAGCATTAATTTTAAAATTAGTATCTAGATAGACAAACCAGGCAGTATTTTGTAGTCATTTGTCTCTGTAAAAACACTTGTCAGCCTCCAAACTTACAAAAGAAAAATGCCACAATCAGGCCACATCTGATCTTTGCAATGCACCATTAGAATCACAGAATGGTTTGGGTTGGAAAGGACTTTAAGATCATCCAGTTCCAACCCCCCTGCCATGGGCAGGGACACCACACACTGAACCATATCACTCAAGACAGTCCAACCTGGCCTTGAACACTGCCAGGGGTGGAGCACTCACAGCTTCTTTGGGCAACTCACAACTGCTTTAAGAAACGGTGAATCAGTCTGGAACTGTCAATTTGTTTGGTTTTTTTTCTTTTTTTAATAGCAAATTCAGCTGGGGCGATGCTGCAGTTCCTCACTGCTAACTTTCCTTAAGTACTGATATCCAGCTTTCCCATCTGAAGGAACTGTGTAACCGTGTTTCATTGCATTGATATTAAAACTATCCTAATGTTACTTGTAAGATCTGTATGTACATACAGATAAGAAATACACTGAGTTTTGTACTCATTTCTATTACGGAAGAAAGGCTAAAGTTTTGGGTTTTTTTTTTTTTGGTTTTGTTTGTTTGTGGTTTTGGTGGGTTTTTTTGTTGTTGTTTTTGTTTTTTTTTTTTTTTTGTTGTTGTTGCTTGGTGTTGCTGATATTTTTTTCTTTCCCTCGTCCTGTCACTACAGTCTCTGATGAGTCCCTCCCCAGCATCCTTGTAGACTCCCTCAGATACTGGAATGCTGCTATGAGGTCTCCACGCAGCCTTCTCTTCTCCAGGCTAAACAGCCCCAACTCTCTCATCCTATCTTCATAGGG
>JASSUY010025205.1:0-10046 GCA_032466535.1 Forpus xanthops
AATGTCAAATCTGTTATCAGCTTTTATACCTTTTTTTTGTATAGCATGAAATTGCTCTCATTTTTACATGATTAATGCTATTGGCTTCAGTGGGACTCAGATGTAGTGGGTGATTTGGATTTGACTGTAAATATGTGCCATGTTGTGTGCAGGATAGATAGATGCCATCTCTTTTAGCTTCTATTTTATTGTTTCCCTGAAATGTCTCTTTTTTGTCTGAAAATCAGTTATAGCAGGAATAAGATGTGCCACTCGTATAAGAGTTGCTGTTGTCGCTTCATCACCTTTCCAACTTCAAAAATTGTACTCAATGCAATGTAATGTTAAACTGTGCTGTAAAAGGTTAGGTACCTGTGCTCCTGTTAGTTGTAAAGATAATTTCTATGTGAAAGGTACAGGTTGAGAATCTACTCTCACTGATGTCAGATATACTCTTGTCACTCATTTCAATGGAAGCAGTGTAGGGTCCTTAATTTAATTTGATGACTTGACCATGAAGTCACTCTTGCTAGACTTAGTTAACATTGGGTATGTATCAATGATGTTATTGCAAATGAATGATGCCATTTATTTCAAATCAAACTGGGGGAGAAAGTGAGGAGTGTATCTACGAAACAATATCATCCTTTGTCTTAGTTTTGTAGCTGTCATTTGTGCTTTGAAAATCACCCCATGAATCATAAGTGATTGCACTGAAATCAGTGAGTAAGGCTGGGGCCTGACCCTCAATATGGACCTTGGGGTTGAGGGTTTATTAAAGTCTTTTGGAATATTTTTCTTGACTGCGACTACAAAGTTGATGTGGTCCTGCATTAGGAATCCTTTATTTCCCCAATTAATTCAGAGGCTTGAAATTTAACATGTACAGAGGGACAAGAAAATGTCTGAGAAGCACAAATAACCATTAAAATCCTCATATTAGACCTTAGGTGGGAAGGAATTGATTCAGAGGTCTTTTGTTGGACTAGTATATGGTGTGAATCATTGTGAGAGTAAACCTTCATCTAATTTACCCTTTCTTCCCATATTTTTCTATATTTTTCTTGGAAGCATTGTCATTTTATTAATTGAAAACCAGAATATTTTTCCCTACTATATTAAGATGAGTGCATGCTATCTTTCTTATGTTGGAACTTCTGTACTCTAAAAAATATGATCAGCCTGTGGTGGTGGATTCTTATATTAAACCCCATTTGTACCTCAAAAGCCTTTTTGCAGCTTTCTGATTTATTGTTATAAGACATTATGATTATTTCTAGTCCTGTTTGTAAAAAAGTCACCTTTTCCATAAGGGCAAAACATGATTCACAAATGCACTTCAAAAACAACCATCATGTTAAATGAGACCCCTACACAAATGACAGCTGCTTTCTTGCTGTCCTGTGACTCAAGTTGTTATTGTTTCTCAAAATATTTATCTTGATAGTCACACTTATGACAAGGCGCCTTCTTGCATAAACTGACATTTAGTATCTTGTAGTCTAAAGTAAATATTTTTACTTAAAAGGAAGGTAAAATCAAGACAAAACCTCATAAAGCCTTGGAATGGCAAAGCTAGTTTAAACCCTGTATTTTTTTCCCTCCTGTGCTTCAATTCACCAACAACTCAACTTTTGAACAATTCAGGGAGCTTTCTTTTGTGAATGGCTTAGATTTGCTGATTAGCATGAGAATATTCCCTACTTGCATAATGTCAAAATCACCATCTAAGGAAGCCCAGTCATTTTATGGCTTGCAAAAAATGCAAAACTTGTACCAATGGTGATTTACTTGTGTATGAACTGGTCTTTTAAAACATTTTCAGGATAAAAAGTGTTTGAGGTTTTGTGGTGGGTTTTGGTGTGTTGTGGGTTTTTTTTTTTTTTTTGTTTCTTTGTTTTGTTTTTTTTTTTTTTTTGCATTTGATTTTCTTTTTTCTTTTTTTTTTATTTTTAATTTATGTTCATATTGACACAAAAGTTAAGGCAATTTTTTCTGCTAATATTGATAGAACTCAAACATCATCAGAGTATGTAGTGAAGATGGTGACACTATTTCATGCGTTGTTAAATTAAAATTTGGAAAGATGAAAGTCTCATAGAATGAAGCAGCTTTTTCTCTGGAGAAAAAAATAATATCTTAGTAAGTTTTCACTGTCCATTTGAAAGATGCTTTAGCTTCACTAATAGACTGCAGAAATAGAGTGCTTAATCTGTTAAAGCAGAATTTGGGGTTTTATTGTCTGACTAAGGAAGCAACTGATTCCATCAATGGGGAAGAAAAAGAGGTTTTCCAATACGGAAGGACTCTTTCATGTACTTCGAAAAGAAATCTGAACATGTTAGTGAAATAGTAGACCTTGGAAAGTATGTATTTTTAGGTTGACTGCCATAATAGCATAAGTTAGCCCACTGATCCACAGGTCTGGCTTTGGAGTCAGTCTCTCCACTGAAGAATTGAGATTAAAGGTTTGCTTGTATATTTAGTGAGTTAAATTCATTTAAAGGTTTGAGGTCAGCAGCAAACCTAGAGAGCCTATATATCTGAAATTAATACAGAAGTGTCAAAGGGCTCTGGCCTTTCCCCTGGGATAAATTGCTACAAAGATTACATTTTTGGTGTCCTTCCTTTACAGCTAGCAGGCATGAACAAAGGAAACAAAGCAGAGAGAAACATTGATACCTTCTTCTCATGCTGGGTGACGGCTTCCATAAAAAGGCCATTGCTATGGCTGTCTTCAAGGGCCCTTGCATCAGCAGTAAATGTCCGTGCTCGTCAGCTCACATGTGATGGGCAGTGCACAGAGGGATGGGGTGATTTGATGGCTTCTTGGTTCCCAGTCATCTGTGCATGCTGGAGACCATCAGCGTGACCACCTGTGCAAGTACTTGCTTCCTTCCTGGATGGGGCCAGCAAATCACTGTCTCTAACACCCCTATAAAACCCTATAGGTGTGAAATAAATTGTCAGTGGGATAATAATCCAATTTCTTGCCATATTCTTATGCAATGGTAGTTTCTTTTATTGATATTATTATCTTTCCTTTGCTCTTTCCTGTTCATGTTCTCTTTTGTGTATACTCTTACTCTTTCCCTCTTTTTATCTGTGATCAGTTGTCATTCTCCAGACTTCATTCTTCTCTTTTTCTCTGCCCTTTCCATTTAATTCATTTTCTTAGGCCCTATAAAAAGTCTTCTAGTTAAAATATCATCTATAACTTTAGCTTATATTTCTAAAATGCCCTTGTTTACAACTGGCCTCGTTTCAATTTCCCTTATGTTTGGCATAAATATATTGTAATCTGAAAAGATGTTATGATTGGTTATGAGTTGAAGGACATTCTCGGGGTGGCGAGGAAGAGATTAAGGACCTCCAGTAATGCACAACAGAAAAAAGGCAAAGTTGAGGGGGGGGGGGAAACTAGTTGTGCTAACAGGCTGTCGGAGGCACTCTGCTGTTCCCTGAAGCAAACACTAGTACTGTTTGTTATGGTTATGGCTGCCCTGTTTTCAGTGTCCTTCCCTATAGGAAGCACTCAAAATGAAAAAGAATATCTGAACTTTGAATGCAGACTGCAGAGAAGCATAAACCGGCAATCAAATCCAGCTATAAAAATGTCTATACATAATACATTTGAACCCTATCATATCGGATGCTTTTTATTACAGTTATTAAGAAGAGCCCATGAGATGAAAAATAGCCTCATCCTAAAGGGAAAAGAAAATGATGCTCTTTATTTGAAACCATCACTTACTGTACCACTTTGGGGGGTTTAACTACATTGTCTAGCATGCATCATCTTGGCACACTACTTTTTCACAGGAGAATTCAGTTATGTAATTCACTGTTTTCAGTACTTACCGGAGTTACATGCTCTAAAGAGGGGAGCACAATACGGACTTCTGTGCCTTGAGTAGTTAGTAACAAACATATGGAACAAATTACCAGGGAAAAGCAATTTGAAATGAAGAATACAAATGGGTGAAGTTTGTTTCTGTGGAAAGAAGAAACACACTTATAATCCAGCAGCAGAAAGCCTGGGACTGTAACAAAAGAGAATCAGGCAGATCACAGCAGGCAGGCCTTTCTTAATCTTGTAACTGTATGCATTAGAAGCTCTCATCTGTGCCTTTCATATTAAACACCACATTTGTGGGCATACTTAGCTGTACTTTCATATGTCATCTTCAAATTCTTTAACCTCACTGTTCTGAGCCTACAATCATTTCCCAATTAATCATTGCAAATTGCCTGACAGTCTTTAACAGGCACTGTGATGAAGCAGGAATGAATCTATATGTTCAATTCCAAGAGACAAAGTTTCAAACGCCCTTACTCTACTTTTAGCAGATGAAGGCAATAAAGATGGTGTGACAACTTGCTAAGACATCATTTTTGCACTGTTACTAAAATGCTAACTTTTGTAGCCAGAAAGTATCACAGCTGCCTACAGACAAGACTGAGAGCTCTCATGACTTCTGGGGAAAAGGCAAAAAATAAGAAGCAGGCCTTGTTGTTTTGTGGGAGAAAGATGAGTGACTGGGTTTAAGGAAGTGTCTTAGGTAAAATTTAGTAGGAAGTGCTGATGGAAGGCGGCTAGTGTTGCTAAAAGAAAATATCACTGTCTTGGTGAGTCTAACTGTGAGTAAATGACTCAAGAGATTTGTTGCCTCTTAATAAATCTGGGAAGAAAAAATGCTGTGGTGCAATGATTTCCAAAAATACAGAATAAAGAGAAACTGAATGCAACAAAGCAGTGTGTGGAGTAAAATCATCTGCCCATAAATGAATTTTGTACTGTCCTGCTTCTTATATGGGATTTGCACATTGCGTAAGCTTGAACTTAACTCTTTCTGTAGGTTTGATTTTTCTTCTGCTGTCTGTGCTTCTGGTAGACTTTAGCATGTTGTGTTAAGAAACATAGTGAAGATACTATGATTAAAACACTGTAGTATTTGGTGAGGCACTCTTGATGACATAGGCAAGAGTAGTACTACTGTGAAGGCTCTTGGTATCAAACAAGGGAAGAGATTGAGATTGTCCTTTTGAAAGAGCAACTAGAACAACAAAATAAGTGATTTGATATCTGTTCCTCCCTCAAACCCTGAGCAATCAGATCTGGTTTCAGCATGCTTCCTGAAAGAACAAACAAAGTAGAAGCATATTTTCTCCAAAGGAAAGTGTATTTTGTTTGGTGGTCTTTTTTTTTTTTTTTTTTTTTGTTGTTGTTTTGATTTTGTTTTGTTTTATTTTATTTAGATTATATCAATAAAAGTGACTTCTTCCTAGTTTTCAAACATTTGTCTTCTCACTTTTAAATAAGATGAGGAAAAAAATGTGATAACATAGATACCTGAACTCACAAATGGTTGATATTCAAAACCAACCATTTATTGGTTTTAATAGTCATAGGATTACTGAGTTACAATTATAAATTACAATTGCTATATGGCATGTTATTTTGGATCCCACTTGTGGTTATTATTCTTCAGTTATTTTTTTTTTTAAACTATATAAATATTCAACATATTCCTATAGGAAATAAAATTTTAAAATATTGGAAAAACAACATTTTGGCATTTAAAATGATACATTTTTCATAGCCTTCCCATTGCTTCGGAGGTACAGGGAGCCCTAACATTCAAATCCCATAAAAGGAACTGAAAATGTCAGTCTAAAGGCAACGTTAGAAAACACAAGAGGTTAAATTACTTCTGTGAGAAAACTGTCCAGTGCTATCAAAAAAAATATTGCTCTATTTCCTTAGCACAGAATTTGTTTCAATATGTGCCAGATGCTACAAAAAATATTTAGAGAAGTTATTCTCTGCATGGGCTACAAAGTCAGCCAGACCCTCATCATTCCTTATGTTTCTGCAGCCTGACTGTACACATGTCAAGAGCCTTTCTCAGCTAATGTTACATACTAAAACGTTTCTCTCACACAAATGCCCAATCCCACAAGCTCCTGTGGTGCTTCTCGGCTTTTGCAGGGTATTCATTTTGTTGCCCTTGAGAATTATAAGAAGATGCTGAGCATCTGTGTTGCTTGTTATAAGGCTTTGAGTACTGCTGACATGTAGCTATACTTAACGCAAAACATCCTGTGGCAAAAAATAAATGAGGAAACAAAACCCTCTAAATATAGACAATACTATTGCAGATATTTTGGAATCAGATGAGCAGGAAAACAAAGCACACATGCACATGCTATCCTCATATCTATCTGTATGTCAAATTATTCTGTCTATGAGAAAACCAGAATCTGTTAACAACTGGCCTGTTGCTCAGTTAGCTATGAAGAAATCGTTAGCCTATTAAGATGCACACATGCTGTTCCACCTGGCAGGAAGATGTTTCAAGTTTAGTTTTTGACAAAGATTTCAAGAAAGACAGCATGCTAAACCGGAGGAAAATCAACTGAGAATGTTGTAGAACTGCATGATGTTATTTGAAGGATTTTTTAAAGGGATCTTTAATGAAAGCAGCTGAGTAAAGTGTCAGAGAAAGAAGTAGACTAATAGAGGATGGTAAGTACATTTGAGGGAGAACAGTAAGATCCTCATGTTTCAGAATTAAGAATGTGGGGAGGTCAGGCTGAGAATGCTAGGATAATGCGACTATAGGAGAAGAGCTGCCTTTTCCCCTCACCCTGGAAAAGCTTAGGGCAGCAAAGTATAGAACACATCCCTCTAACCTCTGGCAGGCAGCTAGGGATGTTAAAGGGAGGATCTCCCTTGCCTTACTGCTGAAGTACTTTGTATTCATATTCATAAACTCCTATTAGTCCCACTTGATCTTTTCTAATTAGGCTAATCCATTCCTTGTTTGCAGATGACAGGTGACCTGAGAAGAATACAGGGATGTTGTGCGTGAAGCTGGGGACAAGGTTAGGAAAGCGAAGACCCAATTAGAATTAAACTTGGCTAGGGATGTTAAGGATAACAGGAAGGGACTCTGTAGGTACCTTGCAAATAAAAGACAGGCTGGGGACAACGTGGGCCCTCTTCAGAAACCATTGGGAGAACTAGCTACCATGGATATGGAGAAGGTTGAGGTTCTTAATGATTTCTGTGCCTCAGTCTTCACTGGAAAATGTTCTGACTGTACCACCCAAGTCTTGAAAGGCAGATGCAGGGACTGTGAGAATGAGGACCTTGGGCCCACTGTAGGAGAGGATTTGGTTCGAGACCATCTTAGGAACTAGATGATCGTAAGGGCCTTTCCAACCCTAACTATTCTATGTTTCCATGTTAAAAAGGTGTGAGGAGTTGATGATGCATCGGAGGGTTGTGCTGCCTTTCAGAAGGATCTGTAAAATTGAGCCAAAGAAACCTCATGGAATTCAACTGTGGGAAATGAGAAGTTCTTCCTCATGAATCCCCATGGGAAGGGGTAACTAAGTCCTTGCACCAGTATGAGCTGGGAAGAGACTGCCAGGAAAACAGCTCTGCAGAGAAGGATCTGAGGGACTTGGAGAGCAATCTGAACATAAGCAGCAACATGCACTTTCAGCAAAGAGAAACAGCAGTATTCTGAGCTGCATTGCCAGTAGGTTGAGGGAGGTGATCCTCCCTATCTACTCAACATTAGTGGGGCTCATCTGGGGTGCTGGGTCTGATGTTTAACTTCCCAGCAAAAGCTATGTTCACATACTAGAGTATATCCAGTGAATGGCCATGAAGATGATGAAGGAAAAGGAACATCTCTTCCATGAAAGAAGGCTCAAAGAGCTGGGGCTGTTCAGCCTGGAGAAGAGAAATTTCAGTGGCACCCTATCAATATATATAAATAATACCTGATAGAAGGCGCAAAGAAGACAGAGCAATATTCTTCCCAGTGAGGCCCAGGTACAGGATCAGAAGCAATAAGCACAACATTGAAATACATGAAATTGCATTTGACCATAAAGAAAGAATTCTTCTACTATGAGGGTTTTCCTGAACATAGGAAAAAACTTACCAGACATTCTGCAATATATGCATTCTTGGAAATAGTGCAAACCAATGAATATAAGGCCCTGAGCAACCTGATTTCAGGGACCTTGCTTGAGCAGAAAGGTTGGACTAGGTGACCTTAAGAGTTTCCTTTCAGTTTCACCTCTTCTGTGGTTCTGTGATTTTGCTTTTGTAAAATTCTTGTTAAGTTAATGTTGTGTTTAGATAACCTGGAATTAAAACAACTCAGAAAAAAATATTTGGCATCATTATAGATTGCTTCAATTTAGAATGAAAACAGAAAATGAAGAAAGTATAGAGGTTGCTCTGTATATGGTATGTGAAGTGTTATCCTAAGCATGGAATTGAGCTGAGGATTTCCTTAGCACAGTAAGAAGTAGTGTTGTATTAATTTAAAAATTCTGAAAGTTTTTTCATGTATCATAAGGACTAATAATTCCCATAGTGTTGTTGGAATATCAGAGGAATTTTTATGTGAATAACTTTCATAGGGGCAGACAAAATAAGCTTGATTCTTTCAACCATTTCTGGAATTTACCTTAATAATTCCTCAGTCTCTAAAACCCACCCCCTTGGACAAAAAAGGATGTTGTACCCACTTTATATTTGATTCATCACCATAATTATGCCTTTAGGAAACACTGTCAGGAGACTAATATGGTCCTTTGCTATCATTTGCAAGTGGGGAGGGGAGGAGCATCGTGTTATCTGACAAGAAATAAACCAATTTCTTAAATGCATAAATTATTTGGAATAAAGTGGACGGGTGCTTAACCTAAAAATCTCAAAGGATCTCTGAGGTACAGCTGTGCAAGGATAAAAGTTGTTAATTTTCCACCTACAGGTTGTAGGCACAGCAGAAAGAGAGTTCACAGGTAGCTGTATTTCTGCCTCAGGAGCCCTCTGGGTCATCTCAGACAGAAAGCTGGCTGTGAAGCCAGAAGTATTCACATCTTGCTTAACAGAAAAAGCACAAGTGTTTTAAACAAAATTTAAGTGAGAAAACCCCTACTTTTTAAAGGCTTAACTCTTTTAATTGTAGTCAGGAGAAAGTACTTGGTAAAACCCAGGATTTGGCTGGGAGCCAAAGTAACTTGGTGTGTGGATTAACTCTATGAGCAAGTAGCATTCTGAAAAATAAACTATTTGAAACAGTGTGTGTACAAAATAGCATGTTAGTTCAGAAGCTATGCATGATAGCTTAAGAAAGTTGTAAAGCTTCCAGCCTTAAGAAAAGGAATGAAAAGGTGTTGAAGCCATTTACTAAGAGCAGAGATATTCTCAATGAACTACAGAACAGAGCTTAAAAAGCCAAGCTAGTACATGATTCATGCCAAAAAAGCTCTCCATTCACCTGAAGACAGATATTAAGGAGAGTAGCTTGTAAGGTTCAATGCAAATAGGACCAACTGCACAAACTTGTTTGTAAACATACTGAATATATAAACTTTGCATATGCATAAACCCCAAAGAATTGAGAACTGACTGTATCAGAAGAGAATTTTTTCCATTATCTTCAATGGGGAAAATTCTTGAAGAGATACTTTATTCAAAGTCTTTCAATAAACTCGGCTCAGTAGAAAAAGAATTTTGCTTCTTTGTATGTAAACCTCTTGTTTAAAGAGATGATATTTTTCAGACTTTCTGGCTGCGCTTTCTACCTGACTTGTCACTCAAATGCATTGTGAGAAAATTTGACATCGTGACAGCTATTAACTCTGATGGTGTTTTACACTATGGGAAAATAGTTCAAAGAGTGATAAGAAAGAACGAGCAACTTTGGAAATATTTAGATCCTAGACTAAGACTGTAGAAATGAAAATTAAAAAACATAGTGTCATGGGTTCAGCAGTAGCAGTCATTTTTCTCCTTCTTAGTAGATAGTGCAGCACTGTGTTTTTGACTTTCAGCCTGGGAGCACTGATATCACCAATGTTTTTAGTTACTGCTTAGAATGTTTTGGTTTGATCAGGGACTTTGTGAGTCTCATGCTCTGCCATGGAGGAGGGGAAGCCAGAAGGAAGCAGAGACAAGACACCTGACCCAAACTGACCAAAGAGGTATTCCATACCACAGCACATCATGCCCAGGATGTAAAAACTGAGGGCAG
>JASSUY010025206.1:0-14320 GCA_032466535.1 Forpus xanthops
AAGAAATTCTTTACTGTAAGGGTGGTGAGGCACTGGAATGGGTTGCCCAGGGAAGTTATGAATGCTCCATTGCTGGCGTTGTCCAAGGACTGGTTGGACATAGCCTTGGGTGACACGGTTTGGTGTGAGCTGTCTCTGCCCATGGCAGGGGGTTGGAACTAGATGATCTTAAAGTCCTTTCCAACCCTAACTATTCTATGATTCTATGATTTAACATCACAGTTTAATGAACATGATATGTCACCTTGCTTGATTCGGACATATGCTATTTGTTCTCAATACTGCACAAGATTCAGGAATTTTCATCTATTCCTCTTCTATGAAGACCTGTCTAGCTTTGCACCAGTCAATCTTAAGTCTATTTCACTAAGGCAGATCCCTGTATTTGGACCGGCGGAGAAATTTTGTGATTTCAACATTGGTTCTCATCTAGATTGCAGTAAGAATTTTAATGGTTAATGCTTGAGAGAAATGAAAATTCAGAAACAGTATTTGATATAGATGCTGCTGCAATTTTTTAACACTGAGAAGTTTAAATATGGAACAGCCATCTTCTAAAGGGTATTTGTAACTGACCTTTCTACTTTGGGAAGGAAGGAACTAAAACCACCTCCCAGCCACTTGATAATATGTTTGTTACAGTTTCAATTTTGTAGCATCTACAAAATGGTTTTACTGCCTGAATCCAATTAACTTTCTCAATAAAATGAACTGAGACTACAGCATCAAGGAAGAGGCATCCAGCCCAACAGTCACCACTTGATGTATTTTACATAGGAAAAGGTTCAAGTTAGTGCTAGCAGGAGCAGTTAGCATTACAAATGCTAATGTGTGCAATCCACAAATGCAGAACTAAATGAATCAATCAGCCCATCAGATGGTCAAACCCAATTTGCTTAGGAGATGAAAACAAAGTCCCTCTGAATACAAACAAATTGGTTTGGAAAGATCTGCATGCTCCAAGGTACCTGCAAGGATTGTGTAGCACATCCCAGGTAGCAAACTGCATGTCTCACAGTTGCTCATTCCTGATGCTTTAAAAGCTCCTGGCCCATGATCTGTATAATGTGCATTAATTAGAACAGTGACACAGCAGAAAGCATAGACCCAGGCTGGAAGAGTGGAGTTGGCCTTGAGTGCAGAAGTGGAAATGAAAGGGACCAAATACAATACTTCTGTGTGGGGTGAAGCTACTAAAATCATCAGAGAACACTTGAATGTCAGGCACTTGAGTTATGACCTCAAACAGAGATCACTATCTCAGGTAAGATCATCATGGTAGGAAATGTTTTTGAAATATCTGTAACTTCTTGTGAGATTTATTAGCACAGCAATTCAATTACCCTGAATAAACTCCTAAAGCATTAAAAGTCCCAATGGCCATGGCATTGAACATTTTCTCCTCCCTTTCTTCCTATGGCTCCCATAGGTTACTACAGTCATATTTTTAATTTCAAGTCATAAGACTGGAAGAATAGATTTACATACATATCCACAAAATGCAGCATTAATGTACCACTGAGGTAATAAAATACAGGCCTTAAACTGAAAAGAAGTAACTTCTCTGTGTTGCCCCATCCCTGGGATTTTAGGCTAATGAGAAAAGCTTCAGTACACTTTACTGTAAGCTGATACCTGACCCAGTAGATTTCAATTAATACAGAACTGTTGCAAAAGGGCTAAGGATTAGGCCACTGACCTAAGTATTGGCTAGCAAAATGAACATAAATATGTGGAAACACCATTAATAACTTACAGAAATATGCATTTTGCCTTTATTAAAAGAAGCATGTACATTTCACTTAAGTAAAATTCATTTATGCTAACAGTATGGAGAATCACTTTCACTTAAATCTTGCTGCAGAAAAAGCATATTAATTTTTTTTTACCCAAAAGAAGATTTTTCACCCTAATAAGCCAGTAAATTTTAAGAAAAAAAACCCTGCAGCTTGTCAGTTTGACATTGTTTAATTTGCAACAAACTGTAAACAGAGTACAGGAAATGGAAACTCTAATAGAAACAGGCAGAGACAAACCGCATTTTTTTGTCACTAGGAAAATCTGCGTGGCAAGAAATGAATCACATATATTTGCATTTGTCCCTGTGACATAATATTAAGTTTAATTACTTAAGTGTGAAGCATCCTATTAGAAGGTATGCACCTAAAAATAAATAAATGTTAACTTGGTTAATTGCAGTCTAAATTCTAGTCAATGAGCGAGTATTCTGTACCCATTCATAGATGCTTCCAATTTACATACTTCAGGAAGCATATATTGCTCTCATTTGCTTAAATGTCAAATGGCAGAATTATCCTGATAAATACCATTTAAAATCAAGAAATATTCAGAAAACCCCCAAGTGTAGCTTAGCGTTTTTTAGAATCAGAATGTCTAAGTCAATATGTAGGAGGAAAGCATCATCTAGTTTAAATTTCCACTGAGGAGCTGGTCCTAAATTTTATGCTAATGCACTTAAACATGTTAGTGTTTCTTATTCACCGTAACATTTATTATAGCACCCAGTCCTTCCAATTACTCTCTATCAAATGATTTGTTAATGAAAGCTAGCCGTGAGGGAAGTTGTATACTCACATTCCCCTAGGCAAGCAGTTTGCTGTGTGAGAAGCAGTCTTATTTATCCTAAAGTATTTTAATATTTCCATGTGTTTCAAACATTAGCTTTCTTTGCTCGAGGTTGCTTTGACAAGCATATAATATGTGTGAGAATTATGTGAATACAATACTTGGGACCGTTGAAAGTCTTTGGAAAAAATTTTGTACTACCAAAATGATTTCAGTAACACAGCTACGGATCATGAATACAAATAAACTTAACACATCCCCCAAGCAATTGTTTGCAGAAGTGTACATTTAAGTATTTAATTATTCATAGCCAAAGTATTAAGAATAAATATGCTGAGCAACACTAAGTCATAAGATAAAATCAGAATACAGATCTCTGGTCATTTCCAATCCTAAACCTTAGAAGGATCTTTGAGTGGTATCTAATTATGGTACTGAGGCCTCAGAAGCATTTAAAGAAGTGAGGTAGACAAATGTAGCTGTAAGACATGCAAATAAGTAATGATGACACCTCTGCTGGGAACTCATTCAGAACCTTATAACACTACTGGCATATAGCACAAATACATATCCAAAATCCATATTGTGCATATGGAAGACAGTACGATGAATGAGCAACTAATGTGCTAGTTCACATATTTGCAACAGCTGAGGTTTTGTTCTTTTGCCTTTGCTTCCCCTCCATAACACTTCATTAAGTGGGTGTTGCGACACTGAGCTGCTAACATGCAATTTCAGTTGCATAGGCTCGTTGTAAACTGTCCTGTAATTCATATTTTTCTCCCCCACTCAGCCACAGTGCCTTATGCTATGTCTAAATTTCACCTGGCAACTTTTCCACTGTTAAAAAGAAACCATTTAAGGCGAGCAAAAATGTAATTAATTTGGAGAGCATATCTGAGCCTTTACAGAAACCATTGTTGTACCAATTCTTCAAATAAGTAAGGTTAAGCATGTTGAATAAGGCAATGACTCAACACATGGCCAAGCTGGGCTTAAATAAGTGTTGATGATTCCTATTCTCTAATTTGAGTCATTAAGAGTAAATAAAACCAAAAGTTATGGGCAAGAGAAGAATGTACTGAGGGAAAGCAGGGTGGAGAGAGAGAAAACTTATTAATAACATACTGAAAACTGAAGAAAAACGTTTCCCGAATAGAAACATCACATGTTAAGAAGAAAACAAAGAAGCAAGTAGAAATTAAAAGCACCTCAGTGTGGTAGGCTACAAAGAATCAAGCCCAAAACCAGGATAAATTGCAGAGCAGAATCAAAGCCAAACCATACTTTTGTAATTACTGTTGGTTTTTATTTAATCCACCCAGTTATCTAAAATGTGATTCAAGAATACTTGACTTCAGTGAATTACATTCTATAACACTTTCATTTGTATCCTTCTCAAAAGTCAAGTCTGTACTTAGAGCATTTCAGACAACCAGTTACATTTCCAAGAGAGTGGAGAAAGGAAAAAACCCTCCAGATTGAAACCATCCATTTAGCATAAACTTCCCTGGAATCTGGGGCTGTTTCCTTATTCTCTGCTCTTGCAGGATGTCCACCTGCTCAAGATTGCATACACCAGTATCTGGGTACAACTTAGATCAGCCTGGGCTGCTGAGCTGGCCAAGCCCAATATCAGCCTCTCCACACATAAAAGGTGCTGTGAAGAGAGCTGGAGAGGTCTGGCCCCAGTTTTTCCTTGTGAGAAGCTTTTAATCTGCACTGTACCACCAGTCTGTTTCTGACCCTGACCTCTGATTCCAGCCCTTATTCTGATCCAGGCTTGCCGTACCACATGGCTCCACAGCTCCTGCCTGCCACACACTCACACTTGGCTCTGCTCCTTGCAGAGCAGTCAGCCTTGCTGCAACCTGTCAGCAAGGGTGTGCACTCAAAGTTTTGGCAGCAGACCTGTATGAATGGGTCATCTGGAGCCCAAGATCTGCATAAAAGCACTATGTGTAATTCTGATATCCCTCAAGCTTGTAGGGTAATATTAAGGTTATAGGTCTTGATTGCCATTAACCTTGTTCTGATCCTCTTCTGACCTCACAGGCAGTCATCCTGGTTACCTCAACAAGGGCAACAGCCAGAACCACACTCATGAATTACTCTCTCTTTTTGGCCAGGTCACCCAGTGGAGATTTTGTGAGGTGAATACTCATTCTGACAAACTGTTGTTTTGACGGCAGATTGAAAATGTCAAAAGATCAAGGCATGAACTTAACATTGAGGAGCTCCATTCAGCCTGATAGGGCAAAACTCACTTTTCTTGTGCTGAGAGAAAATTATGCTGGGTACGTAACCATTAGACTTCTGAGGTGTGGTGGCATTTTCCCATCCACAGTCAGCATCTCATTAAGCCGTAAACAGACTGTAGAGAAGGTGCACATTGCATGATGTGGATAAGATATTGACATAATGGAAAAGCCCTTGAGAATGGAAATATAAGGATTAAACCAGGAGACTCTGTATCAATGGAAAATCTCTATTCTTCCAGCAACAAGAGAGAGGAGGTTTGCTCTAATTTCAGCACTTTAGTAAGGCGAGCCCGGAAGAATTATCCCTGTTCCCTAGAGACCATCTTTCTATGGTTGTTGTGAAGTTTTTCATGCAAATTTGGTTGTGCTTTCACTCCAGCTGGTTTTGCCTCTGAAGACACTGCAGGTGGTGATTCTTTGTGTCCTTTGATGAGAAAACACACAGTGGTAGATGTCCTGTGGCTGCCACTGGTAGGAAGTAGCAGAAAAACAACAATCAACCTGCATCTGTTGTAAAAAGTGTTTGAAGATCGGCTGCCAGCAGATGCATTTTGATCAGCGACAATGAGGGAGCACTTCCTAAGGCATTTTTCTTCAGAGTTCCGTGAAGGAAATTGTTGGACATGGATGGATTTCCTCCAAAGCTTCTTTCACCTTTTCCTCCTCCCTCCTCCTTAACTGGTAGTCCTACAGGGAACCCTAGGGGTGGAAATTGAGTATGCACATAAGCAGTTCTGTGCATAATCAATAGGCATATGGTATCAGGAAATTAAACTAATATTTCTAGCAAGGCAAATGACAACATGGATTCAGTGTTTGGGTTTGAAAGATTGATGGGAACTTCAGTAAGATAACAACCCAGATTTTTCATAGTGACTTCAGACTCAGGTTTTGAGGGCCAGATTGTCAGAACTCTGAAAGCATTTGCTCTGTCAAAAGAGAAATCAAACTCCTACAGATCACCCCCAGAAACACAGCATGATACATGAATCTGAGAATAATTGGAATCCCGGGGCTGCTGGAACTTTTCCCACCAGCTTCACAGGGATGGCCCTTGGATGGTTGGGTGTTCAGCTTTATAAAGGTATGTCCCATTCCTCCTTCAAGTGATTTTTCTTTCTTGTCTATTACTGTGCTAAAACATTCAATCATTTTTGTTATTTTAGTTTAGGTCAGAGACATCTTTCTGGCACATAACTCTAATCTCAAAATGTCAATGATCAGGTTTTTTTTCAGAGTAGGATCACCCTTTCTCGGGTGAAATTGTTAACAATACCGTTCCTAAAAATTAGGGGATGTATATTTATGTCTCTCTGACAAGGAAATCGAAGTTTAGGTACCAAGATGGATTTTAGTTCTAGCAATTATATTGACCATTTAGTTCACACAAATCTAATACTTTCTCTAGGTTGCTTTTTGAATGCTTTCTGCACTCTTAGTTTCTGTTTTTGTGTAGTTTTCTACTAAAACTCTTAGTTTTCTGAATTTGTGTAGTTCTGTGCCCATGCTTGAGATGCATATGAAGTAATATCATAGGACAATCATTTTTCAGACAAAAACTCCAAGAGTTTACATACTTCACTGGGAAGGATGAATTAATTTTTCCCCAGAAGATCATTTTTTCATTGATAATTCTATGTCGGGGCAGTTGGAATTCTCGTTTAATTCTAGTAGCCACTAAATAATTTCTGCTGAAGTAAAACTGACAATTTTGGGAAAGTTGTAATAAAAGTCTACTTCTTCTTCTGCTTCTAGTCTATTATTTCTATCTTTCTCTCCCTGAAATGGAAGCAATCTAACGTAGGTCAAACTTGGTGTTACAAGGAGACTACATTTAATTTTTCTTGTTTGTTTGTTTCCTTCTCTGAAAAAAAAAAAAAAAAGGAAATGTTTATTTTTGCTTGATGTAAATGTTTTTCAGGCTAGAGATACACTTAAATTCCACCAATTCACCTAGTGTTACCTGTCACAGACCTCAGCCATAGATTACAGTCTTTGCACTTTAAATAACAATATTTTGCCAGTCCACGCCAGAGCAGCTTTAGCCCTCTGGAGAAAAGATAAAATAACTCAGTTGATCTTGCAAGCCTGCAGCAATGGAAAAGAAATATTCCTGAATCAGAGGATATTCAAGAGTGCCTGAAGCATACTGGGAGGCACAAACCCAATAAAACATCAGAGTATGAAATCAGAGTTCTTGAAGCTGTGGGAGGAGTACAGGGAGAAGATTTGCCTTGCTACCAGATACTGAAATGAGTTGTGTGCTCCAGCAGCCCCTTTTACAACCCCCTTGGGGAGAATGAGAGCACCACAGAGCAGTTAGCAGGGCTCAGGCCTGCTGGGGAGGCTCAAAGCCACCCCTAAGACCTTGCTGATTTTTGTTGAAGTTTGCAATGGAAAGGTGGATAAGACTTTAGTGCTAATACGTAAGAATTTAATTCCAGCATGGTTCGCATCAGCATATCCTTTCCTATTCACTCCACTCTAACAGAAGTCGGTTATTTTTCCTCCTGCAGAGGCATAGAGCCTTTTATTCCTCTGCCCCCCCTTGAGGGGCGTTATAGCATCCCCTTTCCCCTCACTGCAGTGATTGAGTGATGATAACAGAAGCAGTATAAAAGCAATCAGGTCATACAATACACTGAAAACAGGGGTCAAAGAAACAGAAATAACATTTTTCAAAGGCAAGTATAGCACCAGTTCCAGATACATTTCATTTTAGAATGAATTCCTCCCATTCCTAGTTGGAGCTGAGAAAACAAGCTACCATTAGAAAGGTCCCAGCTGTGTCAAGGTTGAATAACAACTAGAAGTCATCCCCAGCCATGCCTCTGTGATCCACAGATGTGTCTCTGGAGGTTGCAGGACAGTGATGAGATCAGAAAATTATAAAAAGGGCCCACCAGAAAGTGCTGCAGTCAGCAAATGCCTCAGGATTTTGCTGTGGAGAAAGCAGCCTCTGTCACCCATGGTCAGCATGACTTTGTTGTAGGACCCTTTGATTGCAAATGTTTTCAGTCACCTGCATGGTGCAGCAGTGGGAACCTTTCATTTATATACTTGTTTGTATTAAAACAGCAACAAGAATGCAAAAGGTTTTGCTGGTAATGCCAATAAAAATAACATAAAAATCCCCCAAAGAAAAGACTAAACAAGAGCAGTGTTACCAGGTAACGTTCAAGCTAATGCACAGACCTTCCCTAATGGTGGAAAAGTGAAAGGTTTGTTGTGAAAAGTCATTCTACCCTGTTGAAAATATCAATACCACATGCTGGGGCTGGCACTTTCCAAGAAATAAATATTGATTTCCATCTTTCGCTCTGTATAAATAGCAGACAATGGCTTTCCGAACTCTGAGTCTTTTAATTGTTCTGAGGTTGACAGATTCTGTTAGTATTGAATTTTTATTGTTCCCCTGTACTCTTGCTTTCTGGTGCCCCCTCCCCCTTCTCCCTCTCTCCTTAAAATCTTCAGAGAGGGTGGGATGGGTTTTATTTTGCCTTTTGTGTGTGTGTGTGCGTGTGTGGTAGCAAGTTGCCAAAGGAGTAGCTGAAATTAATGTAGCACTCCCTGTACTGCCTTCTCTGTCAGGTCCAACTCATCTGATTTTAGTATTATGATGAGAACATAGCAAATTTCTTGGCAACACAAGGTGCTACTGATGATACAGCATTCTTACTTTTAAAAACCACACTTCCCTACAAATCACACAGTAAGACATATATTTGTTCTATAATAGTGATTTGTGAATATTACATTCCACTCAATTCCAGTTCAAATGCTACAAACACAAATCTTATTTTCTGTCCAGTAGAATCTGTAATTTCACCAATTACCCAAACAATGTGACTTGCAGAATTGAAACAAAGACATTGGAATATGTAGGCATGTGTATTTCAAATGATGAATATGCTAAGCAGAATTTGGAGCAGAATGCAATGGCTAAGAGCAGCATATTCTTTTTTCTATTATTATTTTACGGAAGTTCCACTATTCTTCAATGTTAGGTATCTGTCATGAAAAGCTTACAAAATAGTTATTCATTTTCTTGAAGGTCATCCAGACACAGTAAGCTCATTTCATTTTCTTGACAAGAGATCTAGGCTTGTTATGTACTCTATGAAACATGACTGCGAGTTACTGTCCCTCCAATCCATTTTCAAGCAAATATGATTTTACCTCTGACAAGCAGGGAGAGAGGAGGTAGCTAAATCTGATCCAACTGTACCTGTGCTCACCCAGGGACAACAGCTGGAGGGAATGCATTGGTGAATTATCCACATGAGCTAGAAATAGGCCAGAGCATGCTGATGTCTGGATCTGTCCTTGCCATGCTCATAAGGCAGGTGACAGGGCTCAGCTGCAGAACAGCTGGCAGGTCTGCCCCTTGCTTGTGCCCTAGGGCCATGCTGACACCCACAGGCTTAAATCCTTTTCTCCCTCAAACATGGATGACAAGCTGGCACTGCCTTGGGGACTTGGGGTATGTGGTTTCTGCACTGTGCTGCCTTCTGATTCTGGGGAAGTGGCTAGGTACTGTGGTCAACATCCTGCCAGGGAATGGGCTAGAGAACATGGTACCATGAGACTGCTCAGTTCTATGCCCCTGCCCTTGTATGTACTAGTATAAGGGCAGCCAGCGTGACAACAGGTACAAAAATGTGTTCTGCATTCAGCTTGGGTTCAGCTAGCTCAAGGCATTGTGCTCTGATGCACACACAAAAAGAAAGTATGGGCCTGTGCTTTACTGTGATGCCAGTAGCTCACAGCAGGTATTTAGGATAAAATATTTTGATATTTCATTTAAACACAGAGGATACTTATTTTTCTTTCATGCGACATCTTTGTTAACTTTATTGCTCTTCTCATGCCGCTTTCATCCCAACCAAATTATCCAGGATCCTTTCAAATTTTTCATTTATCTGGCTACAGTGTGTTGTATTCTGCCTGGATTTGAAAATGTGTGTCATCAGTAGCTTGCTTTTTTTCTTGTCACAAGTTTTTAATTACTGTCTACCTATCGCATGGCACTCAATAGAATGAGATCTTTGGAAATATGGATGCAACTCCCAGTTGGGAATTACCCATATGCACACTGACAGCGTAGCACAGGCACATTGCATAAGCTTTTAGCATCTTTTCTAGCACTTCTGTTAGCAATGTGCTGAGGATTAAGCAGGTAGGTCCTTTCAGAATAGAAAATCTACAGAAGCACCATGTTGAGATATGGGCAAATGCAGCAATTAAATGAAGTGTCAAGCTTGTATGCTTAGGATAAACAAACAGACAAAACTAATTAGTTAAAATTTTGTCTGGGAATTGGTGAATAATGAGAGCTGTGAATTATGAGACAGCTGTTAAATGTTGCCAAATTTTCTCCTGTCTATCTTTATGGCAATGAAAGTTTAAAACAATACTGAGCTATACTTGATATTCATCTGTTACTATCGCTGAGAATGGAAATACTAAAGAAATGTAAGAAGCTTTCTTACCAAAAAGAAAAAAAAAGGCACTGGCAAGTATGCAAATACAGTTATACAAACTATTAATAATTATAGTTATAAATGTAATCATAGAAATATGGTAATTGAGATGTTGAGTGACGGGATTTTTTTTTCTATATTGTTCCTGAGGAGATTGTGCTTGTGACTGCTTCAGTGTCAATGAGCATCTCTCTGGTTTTCACTTAACCTGCTAGATTGGCCTGGTTCCATGCTGGTTATATTGGAACACGTGGGATATCTTGCCTAGACCATAGACAACTGAATTTCCTAGCTGCTGGATACTGAATATTTAGTATTGGTATTTTACCTAAGTGTATTTTGTAATGAAGGAAATTAAGAAAACTTCTAATTATTAAATCAAATAGATATTTCACATCGAAGTCATTGTGGTGTTCAACTTAAGGAGACCACAGATGGGAAGTTAAGCTCACTGACAAGTTAATGGGAAAATCATATGGGACCAAGACAAAGTTAACATGCTAAACCATTATCTTTGTATTAAAATGTGAAATTCTTAAGTGTGAAAAAATGTTTTCTGGGAACAAGATACACCCTTTGTTTAACAAAAAAAGGAAAATGGATGTCATAGAATCATAAAACAGGGTTGGAAAGGATCTTAAGATCGTCTAGTTCCAACCCCCCTGCTATGGGCAGGGACATCTCCCATTAAACCATGTCCATGCCCTTCCCTTTTTATATTTTGGTAAAATTTCTCAAATTTGTCTGCCAAACTCTAGATTATCTTTTTATTTTAAGCCAGCATATTTTTAACTTGTTTTTCTTTCTTATTTTGAAAACCCAAGAACTTTAATGTCATTTTTGTATAAATTGCTTTTAAAAATCATTGAAATTCTGCGTTCAGTTTGAATGAAATGTTCTATTATGATGTATTAAATAGAAAGAAGTTACATTAAGAAATTGTGAAAACTTGCACGAATAATTGCAATCATTTTGTCTTGGCAAGACCTGGGAGAGCTGCCAGGAAAACTCTCTGACAAAAGTTCCTAAACACTATAGTTATAAAAAGAGTAAATATATAAATATTAGTGCCAATAATAAATCTTACAAGGAACATATTTATAGTGAAGGAAAAGTTGATTATTGAAACTTTGTTTTGCTCCACCAGCACTGTCATTGCCAATGAATGCTAAATTTACTGCAACATTTTCTGAAGAAAATCAAGTGTCTACTAAAATTCAGACAAAGCTTTTATAAGCATAATGCAGGATGATGAATGACCTACTGAAAACATTTCTGGCTATCCCTAACCTGGCCAAAACCCAACATATGGCATTTTCACAAAAAGGAAGGTACGAACAAAAGTATGCTAAACTTAGGAGCCATAAACAACTCAGACCTGAGAAAAGCAGCAACAATTCCAAGCTAAACAAGATTCTAATGAGATTGTCTCCTGAACACTTGTCATCTGAACGATCCAGGAATAAAAATCTTGCTAAATGCAAATAAGGGTTGAAATTAGATAGAGGGAGGTCTGAAGGAGGAAATTTTGTCCACATTTAAACTTCCATCACATTTTGAATGTTCAAATTCAGATTTTCTTTACTAGCCTGGCTCCTTACTACTCAGTTATCATTGGCCTTCATAGGATATTTTGGTTCATATCATATAGAATAGGTTTGTGGTAATGCGTGGATGTATAGCAATTTATGCCAACTAAGGATCTGCTCTTTTAACTTTTAAAAGTACAGATTGCAGAAACCTAATTTACTACTCCTGTTCATAACCAGAAATATATGATTGATGAAGCTGGAGATTCCCATGAGTATTCATGCCTCAGAAAGGAACAGAGATTACAGCTGAAATGTGGATTATATCTCCAGTATCACTTAGCAATTTCAGACAACTACAGTGCATTACCACACTTTCCTGTGATTTGGTGCTTGAATGTCATAAATTACATTGACATACCGTTAACATAGGTAAGTAAAGTAAATAGCTAATCTCTCCAGAGAAGCGTTAGAACCCACTGACAATAACTGAGATCTGCAGCACATGTGTGCAAATCTCTGTTGGAAACATATATACCTCAACTGGTTTTCTTTTTTCATACCTACTGCTAAGCCAAGATTACTTTCCTTTTTGTGTCTTACTTTTCAGCTGCAATTGTGCTAATGATAATATGATTATTTTTAATATGCAAAATGAAAAAAACAGATTACCAAAAGAAATTGACAAGATATCCGTGGAATTGCATGTGTGGTTTGTTTTTTTTTTTTTTGAAGGAAAATAAAGAGTTAGATTATTAGTCTATGCTAATAGCAGGTGAGGTTTTTCCCAGTGAAAGAACAGGAATGAACCCATAAGGTGGATTGCTTTATGCTGGACAGAAAGGAAATGAAACAACTGTAGCAATGGAAGTCTACTCCTCAACAGAAATCCAGGTGTAAAGTAGTGTCACTGTAACCACAGAGGTGTGGCCCTGGTTGGGACAGAGTCCCTACAGAGCTACATACAGAGCTCATAAATGCCTTTGGGTCAAAAACTGAGGTTTTCCTGATGTTTTAATGCCGTTATACCGCTGTTAAGAGCCACATTAATTACTGTGTTGTTTTTTGCTCTCCATTTGAAACATTGTATGGATTAATGTGCGTGTTTGTTTAAAAACACCCAACAAAGTAACAAAAAAAAAAAAATCAAAAAACAAACAACCAAGCAAACAAACAAAAAAACCCACAAGAATGAAATAAGATCAGAGATTAATAAAGAAGTAGCACCCCTGACTCCTGTGAATGAAGACAGATGTTGAAGTTTCAGAGGGAACCCGCTTTGGAAGAGGGAAGATGCAGAAAATGCAGCAACTGCAAGAATTTCAGTTGAGAGGCTGTTTCAAGCATGCCTAACCCTGAAAGCATTGAGACACATGGAGGTGAATACTGATGTTTGTGACTACAGATTGTTAAAATAACACAATCGGTGCTGCCTCGATGTATTTACCTTGAACTTTACTAACGGTTTGCAGGACTAAAATGAATATCTCAGCAAGTTGCTTCTAAGATGTATTTATTATCCCTTGCACTGTGGATAATGCATTCTCCCTCAAAAGAAAAAGGCACCATAAAATCTCTTTTAAAGCATCTTATGTGATCATCTTTAGAGGAAGGAAGGCAAAATCATCCCAGGAATTTGTGTGGAAACCAAAACTAAAATTACATCCAGACTAACCAGGCATTCCTAGAGCTCACATCCCCTCATTTCTGACTTCTTGTAATCTGTTTTGGCATAAGTAGCAAGATATAAGAGATCATAAATAGGGGGCTGGACCTTTGGCCAGTGTAAATTTGGCTCCATTAAACTGTGTAAATTTGCACCAGTTGAAGGTTAATCCCCATATGCTTTGCTCTGATTCCATTTTTAGTTACCCAGCTCTGTTATATACCGCTAATTAGCAAGGATTACATGTGCATCTCTCATTAGTTAATGAAGAAAAACTTCTTCAGTATTTCCATATAATCCTTTTCTGCCCAGTCCCAAGTACTGTGGGAACACACACACTCTTTTTCCCGATTGCTATCATACTACATTACCACTGTGAAACAAAAATGATGCACAAAGAACCAGTTAGGAACTGCTATTTAATGACAAAACGTCCAATAAGTCAGTTGTGCAGAGCTTCACAAATACTTCAAGACATGAAAGTGCAAGCTAGTTCTTGGCTTTGTTACCAGCTACGTTGCTCAAGTATCTTTTCAAGAACTGTTTCACTTTTTGTTTGTTTTTATCTATTCATATGTGTCATGGGTTCAGCAGCAGCAGTCATTTTTCTTTAAGTAGTAGCTGGTGCAGCACTGTGTTTTGGACTTCGGCTTGGGAACAGTGCTGATAACACCAGTGTTTATAGTTGTGGCTTAGAATGTTTTGGTTTGACCAAGGTCTTTCTGAGTTTCATGCTCTGCCAGGGAGGAGGGGAGCCGGGAAGAAGCCAGGCGGAAGGAGAGACAGGGCACCTGA
>JASSUY010025207.1:0-40189 GCA_032466535.1 Forpus xanthops
TGCTCCAGTCCCCTGATCATCCTCGTGGCCCTCCTCTGGACTTGTTCCAACAGTTCCATGTCCTTTTTATGTTGAGGGCAACAGAACTGCACACAATACTCCAAGTGAGGTCTCACAAGAGCAAAGTAGAGGGGCAGGATCACCTCCCTCGATCTGCTGGTCACGCTCCTCTTGATGCAGCCCAGGATACGGTTGGCTTTCTGGGCTGCAAGCACATGCTGCCAGCTCATGTTCATTTTCTCATCGACCAACACGCCCTAGTCCTTCTCCACAGGGCTGCTCTGAATCTCTTCTCTGCCCAACCTGTAGCT
This sequence comes from Forpus xanthops, assembly GCA_032466535.1. Classification (NCBI taxonomy): domain Eukaryota; kingdom Metazoa; phylum Chordata; class Aves; order Psittaciformes; family Psittacidae; genus Forpus; species Forpus xanthops. Next base: position 312 of record JASSUY010025207.1, read on the forward strand.
GTGCCTGGGATTGTTCCGACCCAGGTGTAGGGCCTTGCACTTGATGTGGTTAAACTTCATGCATGTCAAGGGTCCCTCTGGATGACATTCCTTTCTTCTGGCATATCAACTCAACCACACAAATTGATGTCGTCATCAAACTTGCTGTGGGCACATTCAATCCCACTGTCATGTCACTGACAAAGATGTTGAACAACACCGGTCCCAACACTGATCCCTGAGGGACACCACTCATTACTGGTCTCTAGCTGGACATTAAGCCATCGAGCACAACTCTTTGCATGCGGCCATCCAGCCAGTTCTTTATACACTGAGTGGTCCACCTATCAAATTGACGTCTCTCCAACTTAGAGACAAGGATGTCATGTGAGACAGTGTCACATGCTTTGCACAAGTCCAGGTAGATGACATCAACCGGAGAATATGCAGCAAACTCCCTGCTCTGAACTTCAAGAGAGCAGACTTTGGCCTATTCAGGAAGCTGCTTAGGAAGGTTCCATGGGATATAGCCCTAGATTGCAGGGGGGCCCAAGATTTTTAGTTGATATTCAAGGTTCATCTGATGCAAGTTCAGGAGCGATATATCCCTACTAGAAGGAAGTACTGCAGGAGGGCCAGGAGACCTCCTTGGATGGATAAGGAGATGCTGAGGAAAATTTGAAGAAAAAAAGAGGCTTATAAAAGGTGAAAGCAAGGACAGGCAGCTTGGGAAAAATACAGGGATGTTGTCTGGGAAGCTAGGGACCAGATTAGGAAAACTAAGGCCCACTTAGAATTAAACTTGGCTAGGGACGTTAAGGATAACAGGAAAAGATTCTATAGGTACATTGCAGATAAAAGACAGACTAGTGACAATGTGGGCCCCCTCCAGAGGCTATTGGGAGAACTGGCTACCCTGGATTTGGACAAGGCTGAGGTTCTTAAAGACTTCTTTGCCTCGGTCTTCACCGGCAGGTGCTCTGACCACACCACCCAAGTCTTGGAAGGCAGATGCAGGGACAGTGAGAATGAAGACCCTGGGTCCCCTGTAGGAAAGGATCTGGCTTGAGACCATCTTAGGAACCTCAACATATATGAGTCCATGGGACCTGATGAAATCCATCCTCAGGTCCTGAAGCAGCTGGGAAATGAAGTTGCTAAGACACAGTCCATTGTATTTGAAAAATCATGGCAGTCAGGTGAAGTTCCCAATGGCTGGAAAAAGGGAAATATAACCTCCATTTTCAAGAAGAGGAAAATGGGTGAGCAGGGGAACTACAGGTGATGACAACCATAGGTGACATCATTGAATATTTTCTGCATTGTAGTGGGCTGTAGCTCTGATTCTTGTAGTTAACATTGTCTTACAGGATTGCATCAAGGTCCCTTTAATTTAGATACAAGGAGGAATGTCTTTAAGCTGAAAGAAAGTAGATTTAAATTGGACATTAGGAAGAAATTCTTTACCATGCAGATGGTGAGACACTAGCACAGATTACCCAGAGAAGCTCTGGCTGCCCCATTCCTGGCAGTGTTCAAGGCCAGGTTGGTCAGGGCTTTGAGTAACCTTGTCTAGTGGAAGGTGTCTCTGCCCATGGCTGGGAGGGTTGGATCTAGATGATCTTTCAGGTCTCTTCCAACCCAAACAATGCTGTGATTCTGTGATTCTTGTAGAATTCCAGTTTAGATTTTCTGTTGGTTTCTTTCAGAAAGACGAAACCTGAGGAGGGGGCAGGGAGTGAAATGTTTCCTGTAAAGCATATTATGAAAATAATATTTTTGATATTATTTTCTTTAAGAAATATTATGAAAAATATTATGAAAACATTTCTAATAAGGTTTTTTTTTTTTTTTTTTCCAAAATAGTATATTTTAGTAACTTTAATATAGGTGATGGTTGTAAGCTAACATTTGAACGGGAAGAAGGTTGCAGCATAAGATGCTTTTGTGTTCTGCCACTGGGTTTTATTTGATTTGACATATGCATATATGTAACTCACAAATTATACAGCACACTTTGTATTCATTTGATTGCAATACTGTTTAATTTGTGAGTTTTAATTATGTCAGCTACATGCTCAATGCCTTAGTCTCCTGAATAATTGCAGTATAGCACAAATCAATTAACATTTCTGAATATTTGTTTCAGGGAAATGTAAAAAAGAGTGAAGAGATATTCTCCAATTCATATTATTCTTTTATGAGGCAGGCAATTCTTAGACAGCCAGGAGCCAGGAACTCCCAGATTTTGCATACTGTAACATACTATATATGTTAAAATCTTAATGCGTAACTTCGTAGCTTGAACACCTGAAAATGAAGCTAAAATACATCTAATCCATGAGATAAGGAAACTTTTTCAGAGTTCAAATGACTAATTCTTCTGGGTTTCATGGAACTATTATTGTTAATTATGTTAATTAAGACAGTGACTAAAGATTCCTGAGAATAAAACTCTCCTATATTAATCTGCAAGCCCAGAGTGAACACTGGGGTTTACAAATTAACAGAACAGATATTAGGTGAAAGAAATTGTTACAAACCACCTGTAGGACTAGAGAAGTAAATATTACTTCTTGTTTTTTTTTTTTTTTTTATTAATTTGTGATTTTTTTTTGTTTTTTTTTTTTGTTTTTATTTTTTTTTTCAATACACTATGTGTTAAAATGGTGGCATGGTCTGGGACATGTTGTTCTGTAGAATCCAAATTAAGATACCCAGATTCAGATCATATGATAATTGAACTGAAGATTATCTTCTCTGATTAACTAATACAGGTTTAAAACTTACACTTGCCTAGTCCAAGTGGAGCTGGAAAAATACTTCTCAGCAAGATATTTGTAATTGCAACTTCAGGTTAAATTCAGTATGCAGCATATTTTTGTCTTCCTGAAATGAAACACACTTATATATCCACATATTCTGGAAATATGCATAAGGAAAGGTTGATGGTTTTTTGAACATGAAGGAGACAAACCTTCCTTTTTTTTTTTTTTTTTTCTGTTTGTTTTTTTTTCCCAGAAACTCCAGCTGGTAGAATACTTAGAGTGGCTAGAGTTTAGCATGAAATCCTTTTGAAACGGTACTTCCATCCCCAAGAGATGTGAGTGTATTTAAGTCTCTGTGTATTTCAGTCTGTCCTATTGAAGCTGTTTCACTTCCTATAGAGAACTTGAAATAATAGTAGGATTAAGAGCCAAATTCTAATTTTTTTTTTCTAAATCAATTTCTTTTGATTGCTCTTAGCCTCCAACCTCAAGGGTTGTGCCCATGCTCTGGTTCAGTGAATAGTTGTGCAGTCGTACTTCATGCACAGGTGCACCCTGGCGTGGATCCTGGGATAAAAAAAACAAGTGGTCAAGGGAATGGAAGCTGTCTTACAAAGTCTAAAGAAAGTCAAAATAAAACTGTTAGCTAACCCCAGTCCTCATTTTTATTATCTTTTGGAGTATTTCAGACTGAAAACTTGTCATGGAGACATGACAAACCATGACAAACCTTAATAATGTTCTGCCAATTCACATAGCTTGATAAAATTAATACATAAATCATTGTTTTTATTTGGTATAATTCTTGTCTTGGTGCAGGTTAATGTTTGGGTCATGATAAAACTCTGTGTAACATATACACCCATGTTGCTTTAATATTAAAAAATACGAGACTAACAAAACATAAATTCTGCATTCGTTATGCATTGGAGTTTATAACTAGTAATGGCCTAATATCATGGGCCATTTCAGTTGTTATGGGCAACTGTTTTGAGTTTGAATGTTTTTTCCTGGTAGATGTGGAGTGGTGGTTAGTGCTAGGGGCTTATAGTGAATAAATATTATTAAAAATTTCAAAGGAAGCCAGCTATTCTGTTTAGTATAGAAATTTCTTGCACCACATTTACTTTTGTTCAGCTCTTAGTAGTAGCCTTTGTTCATAATTACTTTCATATGATCATGTTAGTTTTCCGGCTCTGCAGCTCAGTGCCTGCAGTGAGAGGACAGGGACCCTTATGCTGCAAGAAGGTTTTTCCATTTTAAGTGTCTGTGTTGTGTTTACCCTCTTTTCTGTGAGGGTGGTGAAGCACTGGAACAGGTTGAACAGAGAAACTGTGGATGTCTCATCCCTGGAAGTATTCAAGGCCAGGTTGGATAGGGCTTTGAGCAACCTGATCTAGTGGAAGGTGTCCCTGCCTGTGGCAGGTGAGTTGGAACTAGATGATCTTTAAGGTCCCTTCCAAGCCAAACCTCTCTATGATACTATGTGATCTGGTCAAAAATCCATAGTAAACTCATGTCCTATTTGTAATATTTGATACACTTTACATAACAGTGTGTCTACAGTTTAGTATGTTTAAAAGTTTCACACACTCTTGAAGTTTCCAGGGCTGCTTCCCAACATTTTGAAAAGGCAGTCTTTATTAAACAACCTGCTGAAAAATGTCTGACTTTGCTCATTACTTATTCCTTATTGCTTTCTCTTAAATGTATTTAAAAGGCGTGTAGATGTGGAGCTTACAGTCATGGTTTTATGGTGGTCTTAGCAGTGCTAGGTTAACAGTTGGATTTGATGATCTTAAAGGTCTTTTAAAATCAAAAGGATTTTATGATTCTATGATCTTCTAATGAGGAATTAGCTAAATATGTCAGTCTCTGCTATTTACCTTAAGAAATTAGTTTAAACTTGTCTTTAAGTTTCTTTCAGTGCCTTTCAGAACAAAATGTTGCCTATTAACGTCTATTAATTTCTTTGATGATATCAACAACAACAAGAATCAAAAGGATTAATTTTTAATAATGCAAGTAATGAGATAAAAGTCAGCTTTCCTATTACAGAGTTCTTCATCTATTTGTAGAAACAGACTGATATCCCAATGATAAATCTCTCTGGATTGTTGAGCTTTCCATTGCAATTTTATTCAATAACTATGTAAATATTATTGATTTACTTTGAAAGGCTTGGCATTAGCAAATCTCAAGATGTAATGGCACTGTGAGGTTTTACAAGGGACAATTACTAGATGTAATTTGTGTTTTTCATCATCTTTTTTGTGGATGGCGATAGGGATGCTTGTACCCTTATCACTTTCCCGATCTGACTATATCCTTTTCACTATCTGTTTTTGTCCTTTATCCAATTTTAGAAATGTTGTGTTTTTCTCCCTCCATGTGCTTTGTATTCCTTTGAATAGTGTTTATTTGTATTCCAGATTTGAATACTGTTGCCAGTTGTTCCTATTTCTAGGAGGCTAAGAAATTGTGTATTAAGGAGCATTATAAACTCCTTCTTTTTGTTTGTTTGTTTTTGTTTTATTAAAGACTGGAATTAAAGCTCTTAGAGAAAAGAGATTTGTTAAACAACATTATGTGTGCATGTCTATTTTACCTGATGCCTGATCATACTCTCCTGAGAAACCTGGCAAATTTAAGGTTTTTAGGCAGCTCCATATGGATGCAGCATTTTTCAAAGACTATGATGAGAGGTTGAAAAAAGAACACTAGATTACTAAACTATTTGTACTTTGTTGTTCCATTGTTATGGGTTCAGCAGCAGCAGTCATTTTTCCCCTTTAAGCAGTAGCTGGTGCAACACTGTGTTTTGGATTTCGGCTTGGGAACAGCGCTGATAGCACCAGTGTTTATAGTTATGACTTAGAATGTTTGGGCTGGACAAGGACTTTCTGAGTTTCATGCTCTGCCAGGGAGGAAGGAAGCCGGGAAGAAGCTGGGCGGAAGCAGAGACAGGGTACCTGACCCAAACTGACCAAAACGGTATTCCATACCACAGCACATCATGCGCAGGATGTAAAAACAGAGAGCAGAGACCCAGAAGGGTGGAGGTGCACTGCTTGGTTGGGCTGGGTACTGGTGATGAGTGGTTGTGTTCTTTTCCCTTTGTATTTCTCTTGTCATTATTATTATTGGCGGTAGCAGTAGTGATTTGTGTTATACCTTAGTTACTAAGCTGTTCTTATCTCAACCTGTGGGAGTTGCATTGTTTTGATTCTCCTCCCCATCCCCCAGGGAGCTGGAGGGAAATGAGTGAGAGAGAAAACTGCATGTGGCTGAGAAGCTTAAACCATAGCAGTGCATAATAATACATCATGATGTTGGTTCAAGGCCTCTGAATACACATATAAAATGGATACAAACAACCCCAAGCCTAGCAAGCATAGATATGTCTGTATGTTGAAAGCAAACTACTCAATCTTTAGGAAAAGCTAGAATGGGGTATTTTGACAATGCTCTTCTCCAAATGAAACTAATGACAAATGGAAAAAGTTATATATGGACAATATTTAATTTTGGGCTGGCTGCTTTTTTATAAAGAAAGCAGCTCATTTCTGAGAGACAAAGCTGCTGTTGTAAGCAGGTCACACAGGTCTGCCTCGGACTGTTAAGGGCTGTAACTCTAGGAAGACGTTTGTACTTTCTTGCTTTCATTTCCAGAAAAAAATGTGGAATGCCATTTGTCTTTAAAACATAACAGTTCCTCTGCAAATGTACATTGGGATTCCTGGCAATAGTACTGGTATTCAAAGATAATATGGTATGAAGATCTGTATCTCCTAAGTACCCAGCCTTGAGAGACAAGTGTTTCTGATTTCCTATGGAAGCCCCTGTCTTTCACAGAGACATCTCATCTGTGTCCCTCTCCCGCTCCTTCATCATAGAAAGAATCCCAAATATTCTGTACCTCCTACTGTTACGGACCTGTCCTGTCACTTCCTTTCCAGCTTCTGTCCTGATCCTAAGACCCAGAACAATCTGCCTGTTCCCAGGCTGCCTCTTAAATCCTTTCTGGGAACTTTGGTTGCAAGCCTCTTTATTTAGTGTTTCTCTTGCTTGTACTATCACAGTTATTAATTTTTTTCTCTGATCTCTCTCCAGCTGCATTCACTTTCCCCACTTTCTTCTCCTACTCCCAAAGCTAGTAATGTCCTCCAAACTTTGGCCAAGTTTGAAGCTTGCTAACTGTTGGTTTTATCACTGTCACTTTCCTTTTATACCTCTTCTTGCCAGTCTCTCTCTTCCTTAGCCAGTTTTCTTTTTCTAATGCTCTCCACGCATCTTCATGGTTCACTGGTTTCTGTATTTTTTTTCTGTATTTTCAGTCAGAAAAAGTCTTGCTCACTGTTATGTTGAAATCTCTGGAAGGAGTCCTGCAATTTGCAGGGGTACAACTTTAATTACATATTCTATTGGTCATTTTTGGTATTAGCATTTTTGCAGAGATACCTGATGTACACCACTGACTCTAAATCCAACCCTACTGAAATTTGAATCCCTGCCTCAAACTGTGGGGTGAGCAAATCTCTTGGGAAAAAAAAAAAAAAATAAATTAGGAATAAACATAGCAGTTTAAATTCCCTTTTCTTTGTCTTCATAGTTGGATGAATTGAGTTGAACTATTGTTTGTTTCCAGAGGATTTCACTGTGAGATGGAAAGTGTTGTTATAATGTGGTAAAATTATGCACAAGTAGAAACCAATGTTTTATGCTGAAGAGTGTTGGGTAACCTTGACAATAGACACTGTGACATGTCATTGTTACATATATGGTTGCTTTCACCCCACTTTTCTTCTACTATCAAAAAGCTGTGTTGAGCTGCATGCAGACAGACCTTCACTGATTTAATGAGGCTTTTAACTGAGGCCTTACAATAACAAGATATACTATAATATACATGTAATTACTTTGAATAAAATATCATATCTTCTAGGCTTTCTACTTTAAAAAGAATAGGAATTTTGACTTTATAGTAGAACACTAACATTTCTAATGCTGTTAATAGTTTCTTGATAATACTAATTACAAGCAATCACAGATTACTCTTAATTACTTTTTTTATAACGTAAAATAATCCATTCTAACAATTTATTAATATATTTTCTAAATGTGTTGTTAGCAAACTGTAGCATATATTTACTGAATATACTGTTATAACCATGCTTAATTTCATTTGTAAGGCAGTTGACCTTAACAAACCAACTTGCAGTAGTGACCAAATTCTTTGTAGAATCATGATCTAGTTCATTCACTAATTACATCAGCAGATATTTTATTAATAATATTTAAAGACAAAAATAATAATTGTCTTTTCTATTATTATAGAAAAAGGAGTATCATTTTTTTAGTAGACATTTATTCTCAAGTAGTGGTTTATTGTTAAGGCTATCTCATCTAGTCCGTGTTTTTTCTTCTGATTTATCAAATCATGCTGTATTGCCAGTAAGACTAGACATTAAGGAAATATTACTGCCTCATGAAATCTTTGCTACCTTTAGTCAATAGCCTATCCATAAGTTTGCAAAACCAGTCTTTAATTACAGCTTTTGGGGGCTTTTTCGTTTTTTTTTTTGTTATGAAGGCAAAACCAGAAACCGGGGTAGTTACTGGAAATTGAAAGCAAACACAACACAACTTCCGCTTCTTGAAGCACAAAATGTTCACTGCAATTGGAAGGGAGGTTTCAAGGTTATTTTCTTGTTAATTGGACCATTTTCTTTTTGTTGGGTTGGATATTTGTCGTGGGAGGTGCTAGTGCCTTGGCATCTGCTAGTCCTACAGGTGTTTCTAGCTTTAGTTTTTTCCTTTCACAGGAGAGGTATGATTCTGAGTGATGTCAAGATGTCACATGTAATATCTGACAAGGGTCAGATGCAACTATGGAGGTCATACAGAACCTTCTGGAAGCTTCCCTGCTGCATTTTTTTTTTAAAGTAGGTAAGTGAAAAGTTTGAAACTTTGTCTAGAAAGAAAAGATTCCCAGCGGTCTCTCCAAAGAGCCACTAAAACTCCATCATTCAGATATTTGGTTTGGGTTGTTGATTCGTGCCTGGTAGGTTAGATGTTTTATCATGTCTGTATGATCCTGATAACTCATGAAAATCAGCAGTGTCTTTGCAGTTATATATTTGTACTCAAACCTGTATTGGAGAATATCAGGTCCTTTTCCTTTTTTTTTTTTTAATTCAGAAACTTGTATGTTTTTTATCTCTCTACTTTAATAAGGTAAAGCAAGATGGATGCCATATGAAATATCGATCTCACCTAAAAGGATTTTATTATACATAACTAGTGATATGCATTTGTCCACTTCCTTTAGCAATATTTTCTTAACATAGGGGAACTCAATCAAAGGCAATGCATGAAGTGTAGCTGCATTGACTTTTATTCACTGGCTTACTTTTAAGCAATATGAATTAGTATTTGTGATTAAAATCATTGGCAGAGGGAGCAGTGAATAGCGAGCAGAATGATTCCAATGCAGAAACAATGTTTGGCTCTCTTTGCGAGGGTAGGCTTGTTTCTCCACACACAGGAACTATAAGAAAGAACAAGTTAGTAATTACTTGGGCTGCTAAGCCCAAGTGACATAAGCATCACAGGCATGAAGTTTTGTTCTTTACACATGCACAACTATTGGATGATTTTTCAAATAATGAAATAGTAATTGCTCTGCAATGCTCTCTGATCCTCTCCTTTGTGAAATCTTGTAAATAATAGCATTTTTTTAAAAGGACACTTCAAATGACTTTTAAAAACATGATGTCAAAACCAAAGCTTGCTTTTGGAGATAATCCCCACTGGAATGACTTTCAGCTGAATAACTCTTTGTCTTTTTATTGACAGGTCTTAGCTCCTTTATGTCTTTCTGTTTGCTCACATCAACCTTGTTATTTTTTACTTTACAAGAAAGCAAACAGCCTGCAAATCTTTTCTGCAGACAAGTCAATACATTTTTATACTTTTTGGTGTTTTATTTTCAGGGAAGTTCACATGGAGAGTTTAGGCATGAAGCCAGATGTCGTGGAGGTAATTCCTAGAGCTGCAGCAAGCTGCTTTGAACAAATACTTCCAAATGGCAAGCTCACTAATGCTTGTCTGTTGAGCTGGGCTCAGGAGAGGGGTAGTTTATAATCTGTTGTTGCCCTGTGTCATAGCTTCATGCTGTGATCGAAGAATAGAAGAAAGTTTGAGGAAGGTGAGTGTGGGAGAAGATACTGGTATTTTGAAAGTGAGCATAAATGGCATTTAGCAGGGATGAGCAGTTTGAGTGATAGTGTGATATGCTGTACCATGAATTTGAAAAAGGCAACAGTGATTAATTTTCAATATCTAAGTAATTTAGCTTCCTATTTCAAAAATTTCTGTGTCAGTATGAATCGTTTTAGAAGCCTCACATCGGTGAGGTGAACAACGACTAATTCTGAAAACACTCGTGCATAAATCTCTGCTGATGTTATTATAGAATGAGCCAGGGCTTTCAGCCACTAGGAGGAATCTGCAGAAACAGCCAAAGCTGGAATTGCTATGCTGAAAGGAATAAAATTCTCTTAAAATCTAGGATATCTAAGCCATCTTCTACATCCAGAGCTCTGCAAAAAGACATCCTCATAAGGCTGCTAGCTTCCCTCTTGCAACATGATCTTACAGAAAAATGACATTGGGAACATTCCAGGAGCAGCTACATATAGACTGTGAGCAAGGTAGGCTGAAACTGGTCTAAACCTCTGGGCTCAAATGGTTGTAATCAGTGACAAATACACCAGCTGGATGCTGTTCACTGCCGGTAGAGCCCAGGAGCTGATACTGGGAAAATACTGTTTGAAATCTTCACTGATGACCTAGAAGATAGGATAGAATAGACCCTCAGTAAGTCTGCTGACAATAAAAAAATGAGGAAGAACAGCTGATGCACCAGATGACATCTAGAGGGACTTTCAGAGGCTGAAATAATGATCAGAGAGGACCCTCATAAAGTTCAACAAAGGGAAATGCCAGGGCTTGCTCCTGTGGAGGTATAACCCCATGCACCATCCCAGGCAACTGGGGTGGTCAACCAACTGGAAATCAGCTTTACAGCAAAGGCCCTTGTGGTTCTGACAGACCACAAGTTGAACATGAGGCAGCAACATGGCCTTCCAGCAAGGAAGGCAAATAGTATCAGTTTGTGTTGAGATTGCCAGCAGGTTGAGGGAAGAGATTCTTCCCTTGTAATCATCTCTGGTGAGACACACATGAGTGACGTGTTCACTTCTACCTCTCATTAGTACAAGAGAGTCATGAACATACTGGATCAGGTCCAGAGAAAGGGCATAAAATTGATGAAGAGACTTCAAGATGTCACATATGAGGAGAGGTTGAGAGAGCTGGGTCTATTTAGCTTGGAAAGGAGAAGGCTTGCTGATTTTATCAATGTGTATAAATGCCTGATGGGAGGATGTGAAGAAAAGGGAGCCCAACTCTTCTCAGTAGTGCTTAGTGGAAGGGTAAGGCAATCAGCATAGACTGAAATGCAGGAAATTCCACTTAAATACAAGAAAACATTATTTTACAGTGAACATTATCAAATGCTGAAACTGGTTGGCCAGTAAAACTGTGGAAGCTCTATCCCTGGAGATATTCAGAAGTTAACTGGATGGAGTTCTCTCCTCGACATTTCTTTGAGCAGGGATGGTAACCTAGATGATCCTTAGGGGTGCCTTCCCATGTCATCTACTCAGCTAGGGTTGTTTCCCAAGACCAGATCATTTCTGGTGAAATTCCTTCTAGTTATTAGTTTAAAAAAAAAAAATATTCAGTATGCAGTATGTTTCAGAGTGTAATGATACTGTAAGAAAATTAGAGTGCTGCTGAAGTCTGTACATATATTTTGAACTTACATTTCCAACATGGCGCATTTAGGCGAGAAGTCTAGGAAAGACAATTATCTTTTTTTTTGGTAGTAATATTTGATCTTCATTAGAATGAAAAGGTTTGCAGAGGTATACAGTTTTACCTAGATTTGATTTATTTTCTTGTGTACAGTGGTTATTGGCTCATTAGGTTATTGTGCTGCCCTCTGATTCATGTATCTGATCTGAAGTGTCATTTGCCTGCTAGTGATTAGTTTCTCTATCTCATTAAAGTAGCCAATATGCTTTCCTTCTTACTCCAGCTGAAGCTGGAATGAGTATTAATGAGCTACTAAGAGAGAGCCTTAAGATTATTCCTTTAGTAGAAGGACTTCCTCTTTTTACAGGAGGTGTAAACTCCTGTTAAATTTAGCTGCCAGTTTTTTTGGTAAAGCAGGTCAATGCAGTCCACCTAAAAAAAAAAATACTGTTTAAATTTCCTAACCAGTCAGTGCACTTGTGTCACAAAAGAATGGCTTAGGGTTGTTCAAAGAATCACCATCAAAGGTATTAGCAAAAGTAGTTTTAATATGAGTTCATAAAAGACACTCAACAAACTTCAGTGGCATGATTCACTCTATTAGTACATGCTTGAAACGTACGAAGGAAAATCAAGTGAGAATCAGTCTAGAGTGATTTAGACAGAAATTATGTGAAAGGGTAAGAAAGTCACGAGGTCTAGAGGAGAGCTCCTTCTAATCTCCTGATGGAGCTCAGGTATGGCTAAGTCCAAGTTTAGTCACACAACTTGGTCAATGGTTTATGTCTAAAGGGTTAGCTGTGTAATCAATTAGGATTGCCTAAAGAATCACTGTCCAAGATATCAACAAATGATATGTGGTAAAAGTACCAGTTTGACTATACTTGTTGTAGGGTGTCTCAAATCTATTTCCACACATGTGCACACACACAAAGAGAGAAATATGTACGTATAGAGGCATACTTGTTAAGAATTACTCCTGAGTTCAGTGAAATATTCACTTTAAATGTCCCAGTATTTCTCAGTGGACAAAGGTTGAGCCCTGAGAAGTGGGGAATCTTTGGCTTAGGCTTCCCTGCCAGCTTTTGGTGATAGTCTTGTGAACTATGTAAACTTGACAGTACACAAGCTCTGGGAGGCATTCCACTCAAAGAGAGATGTTGGTCACAGCCTGCTGTGGTCCAGGAGAGATCAGAAGGTCTCATTTAGGACCACTATTTATAGGTCACAAGATGATTTGTTTTAGTCATTTGTAAATTTCCATCCTGGATTCAATCTGAGTAGATAATTACTAGAATTTTTTTTTAAATTCCAGTTCCACTCAGCCTATGACTAAGATGAGGAATGTCTCAAGACTGTCAGGATAAGACTGATTATTCCTGCTCTTGCTTCCCATTTTGGCTATGCAACAGGAGTCCCTGCTATGGTCAGTGCTGCAAGGGTTCCTGTTATGGTCAAAGTATGCTTAACTTCCCAACTTATTACACAAAGGCCGAGGCCTAATGTGTATTCCTGAGATCATTGAGCTGCCCAGAGGAGGGAGGGTGGAAATGCACCACCATAACTTGTGAAACTGGCAAAAGGAGATTTGGGACATTTCATGGAAATGTACTGTCTTTTCTCCTTTGACTGGCTTGGAAGGAACATCCAGTCCACTTGAATCCACCTCTCTCCATGTAGGCTGTATGTCCTGTAAGAAGCCTCTTTCCACTCAGGCTCTTCTGGGGATGGCTGTTATTGCTGGTTACTCCCCTAAATTGAGTGTCCTAAACATCAACTCAAAGCTATATTTCTCTCTCAGTGAGTTTCAAAAAATGCTCAGGGAGTGAGGAGAAAGTGCTTTCTATTTTCTGGGTGAGATCAGTGGTTCAGAGAGCACATTCTATGTGAAAGGGTAAAATCACGAACCTCAAATTAACAGTCCTAGGAAACACCACTGCACTATAGCAAATAAAGCCTAATGCTCACTTTAATCAGCTTGAAAGAGAACATATCAATTCTGTTTAACACACTGAATAGAAGTCGATTAATGAATGTTGAAATAGTTTATTTCCATTGAAACTTGGAGAATCCTAGGCTGTTCTGTCATGTCTAAATTGAAATACTGCAGTAATCTTCATTCCATAAGAAATGCTGATATTTTAGCTTTTTTTTGTCCAACCTGGAAGAAAACCTGAAATTTAATATTACAATTTCTTAAAATCATATTTTTTATTTTCCTTCACAATGCAAAAGGATTCAAAACCATTTTATTCATTAATCTTTACTTGTATATCCATTTTTATAAGAGACCTTAAGCTGCATCAGAATTGTCTTTCTCGCCCATTTTCATTTCCAATGAATAGTAGCACTTAAACAACTTTAACCCTCAGAAATCATGGAAAAAAGAGGTAAGAAAGAGATATCAATATTATAAAAACCAAATTGCCTAAAAAGTTCACTGGTGTACGGAAAGTGTTCCTCCTTTCCAGTCTTGAGTTTCAACTATGCAGTTTGTCATGGTTTAAGCCTCTATAACTCACACAGTTGCTCTCTCACTCCCCCCTCTTTCTTCCCCCCAGCTCCCTGGGAGATGGGGAGGAGAATCTAAAGAATGCACCTCCCACGGGTTGAGATACGAACAGTTTAGTAACTAAGGTATAACACAAGCCACTTCTGTTACCACCAATAATGACAAGAGAAATACAAGGAAAGGGAATCCAGCTGCTCACCACCTGATACCAAGTCTGACCACTCAGTGCACCTCCACCCTTCCGGGTCTCTGCTCTCTGTTTGTACATCCTGAGCATGACGTGCTGTGGTATGGAATACCTCTTTGGTCAGTTTGTGTCAGGTGTCCTATCTCTTCTTCCTCCCAGCTTCCCCTTCTCCCTGGCAGAGCATGAGACTCAGAAAGTCCTTGGTCAGACCAAAACATTACCAAGCAATAACTGAAAACACTGGTGTTATCAGTACTGCACCAAGCCAAAAATCAAAATCACAGCACTGCACCAGCTACTAAGGAGCAGAAAAATGACTGCTACTGCTGAACCCAGGACAAGTTAAGTGCAAATCACTTCCTGTTTCCAAAAGTGCTAAGAAATGTTTGCAGTAGGATTTAGTACTTTTATAAGTATATGACTAGGTTAGTGTTTGGCTAATTGTGGCTGTGGATTTTTTTTATGTACTATATAGAAATAGCAGTATACAGATTATATAATTTATATATATGCAAATAATATATATATAAATATAACATATATCTTATATTAAAAATTATTTCTGACATTCTTAAAAATTATGAAACACATTGCAATGTGATAATTCCTAATAAAAGCTTACTATTTTTCAAATGATACAAATATAAATTCTGATATAATCTCTCTTGTGTATGTGAGCACACTGTGATATGCCTGACTAATGAAATCTTTAGAACTTTTGCTTTTTCCACACTCTCTGATGATACTATGATAAAGTAGTTATGTCAAACCAGGAATTATTTCATTATAACATGATCAAAGGGAAGTGCAGAACACCAAGGCATTAGTAATCAAGGATGTCATGATATATAAGGAGCTCTGAGAAAGTGATAGCACAACTTCAGAAGTTGTGCCAGCAATTGGATTCAGTTATTCCCTCGCTTCAAACAAATCTGATGCTAGGGAAAGAATTACCTGGGATCACTGCTGCCCCCCTGTGTCATGGAGGCATCGTGGTACGGTTGTTTGCAGCCCTGGGTTGGCACTTCAAAGCTTGTTAAAGATACTTAGTGGGTCTGTCAAGTCTGTCGTGCATAGGTGGGTATCAGAGACTAAAC
The DNA here is from genome assembly GCA_032466535.1 of Forpus xanthops. Taxonomy (NCBI): domain Eukaryota; kingdom Metazoa; phylum Chordata; class Aves; order Psittaciformes; family Psittacidae; genus Forpus; species Forpus xanthops. Next base: position 15,738 of record JASSUY010025207.1, read on the forward strand.
TGTCTGCTCCTTTGCATGAGCAGCTACTCCTTGGGTTGCTGCTAGTACTACATAAGTGTCCAAAGGCATGTTTAAATGACTATGGACCATATCTGTCACCTGAACAACTAATTCGTCTTCGGAATTAAGCAATGTTTTGTGATGGTAGAAAGGACCAGTGGACAGACCCTCAAACCTTTGCTTATTTGCTATTGTTAGAAATAAAAGCCCAGTGCAACTGTGAAAGAAATACAGGCTATAGTTGTGGAGTATGTTTATGGTACATATACTGTACCATAATTAACATTTGTTTGAATTTCATATAATAATACATTATGTGCTGAGTTTAGAGAGCTACAAAGCTTGAATCTGTCCATGTTGCTTAGAACATCATGCGTAGTTTGGTTCCTGGTCTTACCTTCAAATCATACTGCAGTGCAACGCTCATGGAACACTCATGCTAAGAGTGGTCTCAATTTTGGTGTTCCTTGGAGTAGAAGGTCTATTGTGGCAAGGAGTCTCAGCCTCAAGGAGTGACGTTGAGAGGTGTGTACTCAAGGGAAGGTCCTGGTGTACAGTCCCCTGCCATGCAGGAGGGCTCAGCAGGCTCTGGGCTGTCCACTACTTACAGAGTAAGACAATTGACTCATAGTCACTTTTGTGTACTGACTACAGAAGTTATTTACTCCAAAAATAGGCTTGAGTCAGACCTTTACCAACAGTACATTCAGAGGGGGGCACATTGCTCAGATTACCCTTGGCTATTTGTCTCCCTCAAATCCACTTTGAGTCAGATGCAGATACTGCAGCCAGGTGCATCTATTCCTACCACTGCTGTTGGGTATCATATTATGGGAAATAAAGGTCAGACTGGAGGTGGTGGGGAGCCATCAAACACATGATTCCTCTGTAGTGTGGTGGTGCGAACACACAAGAAATGGGGCCTTATGTTCATACTATGGCTGTTCCAGAAGGAAGGCCCCTAGCCTTTCTGTTGCTTTGGATGAGTTTCATCAAAAAAACAATAAAAATGTTTTAGGAGGTCCACATACTGCTGTATGTGGATCTAAATATGAATTGGAGGGTTGAATTCAAGTTGATTTCAGGCCAAAAATTCATATTTGGTGTAAAACTTGTTGCTTGCTGGTTTTGGTGTTTTAATGATAAAATTCTGATGATGTCATTTTCATCTTGTCAGGCTGGAACCAGAAAACACTGACTTAATTAGTTTTGAATCTGAGGAGGAAATTGCATTGTTTCAGATGTCAGTTCATTGTTTTCACCTATGTCTGTCCTGTAACATAGCTATATCTGGAAAGGAAACTCCACAGGTAGATAAAATCTAATGGAAAAACCTCCTTACTGTGCCATCACAGAACTACTCATCTTCAAATTTTGCCATACTTGATCAATGCCACTGATGAGGCAATGTGAACTTGTTAATTTTTAACAGAAAACGTTTAATGGAGTAAATGACACTACAGTAAATTGTGGCACTGACTAATGAAGCTGTATTTTTTTTTTCTTGCTATAGCTCATGATGAAATTTGTGAGAAAAAAGAAGTTTTACAAACACTGTAAGTCCCACTGTGATTTCAGTAGTCAAATCAGAAAGCAGTTGTACTTTTTAATGGGAATTTTTATATACCATCATAAGCCTGGAGCTGTGAACTTTAAATCCTTAATTTAAATATAAGGCTGCTGTAGCCATTAGCCTGAGGTATCACCTCAGATAAATACAACTGTAATTTGTTTGCCTCCCAGCATTTCTGAAGAGTGTACAGTATTATAGCTAAAGTGAGTAGTATTCTGTAAAGAAAACAGTTTGTGCTACCTTTCAATGATTCTTTCAGTTTATTTTGTTACTAGGATAAAAAGGTTCATCTGAAAAATAGTTAAATTATCACATATATGAAAATCTTTCCATGTGCTGATAAAACAACGATGAAGATGTATGTGGAAATCATTACTTTTTTATACATGCTGTGTGTATGACAAGTACATTGAGGTTCTGCAGCCTATATTATTTTCTAATAATGACATCAGGTAATCAGGGCTGTTCTTTCTGTCCTTATAGTGATTAAGAGTATTTGTGCATGTGTGTTTGGTGAAAAGAAGTTAAGATGGGTCTAATAGATATTATTTATTTATGTCCTGTTCACTCACATTTGTAACAATTATAAAATGAACATTCTTTCAGGATCAGAACATATTTACAGTTAACACATTTTCATTCCTACGTTGCTGCACTGTGATTGGATGAATTTGTCTTTTCTCTCTCATATTTAGTATCACACCATCTTTCTGATTTCCTGTTTTGCAAAGTTATATTTCATTACATCTTGGCATTTTGATGTCAGTTGTGAAAGCTGTACAGTGACAGCAATTTCACTTATTTTGCTTTCTGTGTGTATTTTCCTTTTAGTAATATTGTCTTCCATAATTTTCTGATATAAAGTCTCATATATTTGTTACAGCTAAATTGAATACAATTTCCTTGCAAAGTGTCAGTGATGTTCTGGAGGTGATGGTGATCAGTTTATTTTGAAAGAAAAGTGAATACTTGTGATTTTTTTAGGTGTTGCATAAGAGAACAGGTGCATGCATTTGAAGCAACTAAACATCATGCATTTCACTTGAATGACACTAGATGTCCTTCCAAATATTTTTTGCTGCTGTATATATATAGTGCAGTTTAATATAGATAAGCTTCAGACCCAGGGTATCAGATAGTGACCTTCTTTCTTCTCTTTACTAATTATGTTTGGGTATAGAAGTCTTTTAAATTAATTTGCAGTTCACCATGGAGCTACACGGCATCTTTGTTTTGGTTGGCTTCTGTAGTAGTCATTTTTTTGGTGTAGATGGTAGGTTTTGTTTTTGATCTTTTTTTCTTTTAATCTTAAAACAGTGCAAATGAGCAAACAATAGCAATCTGTTGTGGCTAGAGATGGATGATTTTCTAGAAAATTGGTTTGTTGAATAACATATGATTTTGATACTTTGAATTATATTGACCAAAAATGTAAATAAAAAGATTTTGTCATCATTTTTCTGAGCATGAACTATTTCTTCTCAAAGTAATATTTGGAAACTAAGGAAAGTGAGAATCAGTCGTACAATTCCATCCACAATTGTTGTTACTGTTCATTGTTTCAGTGATGAAAAGGCCCTATTGTTCCAATTTAGCTCAATCTCAAATGCAGTTCTGCTCTCTTCTAGTTGGTCAAGCTCAATTTCACTATTAAAATCTCTATGTGAATAAACATCCCACTGAAATTACCTGATCAATAACGTTAAGATATTATTAAGATGGGACAGGCAAGATTCATCTAACCTGAAGGATTAAATTTGCCAACACAGTAATTAATTTTCAGTTCAAAAAGTAAATGTGGTTTACTTTGTAAATTTGAATCCCTGTGTATCCAAATTACCAAATGTGTCTTGCTTTTTATCAGATTGCTCATTCCTCATTGTGATTATCTTGTCAGCATTCTTGCAGGACATATTATGCTCATTTTTTTTTTGTGAGTTCTAATCCTGTAATTTTTTTTTTCTACAGAGAGCAACTGCTGCTCAGTGTAGTATGCTTTTTATTGAGGATGTAGGCCAACTGTCATAGAAGACAGTGGAAAGATTCCCACTGATTTGAACTGAAATTGGATCAAGCCCGTGGGAAGCTAATCAGCATAAGAAATGTGCACATGCTTATCCTATTGCTGTTTATTTATGTCTCTGTAAATGAAATACCACCAAGCTTGCAAATTAAGCTGCCTCCAAAAGTTTTCTGCTTCTCATATATTGCCAGTATGGATTGACAGTACATGTAAGTAAATCAGGGGTGATGTTAGACATGTTCAGTCAGTGTATGAAGCTGCACACTTAATATGGCCCCATGCTGTTTGCCTTTTCATGTGAGCTAACATGACTGATGGCCCCATGGGCAGCAATTTTTGCCAGGATACCATGTCTGGGTTCTATCTAAAATACAGTTTTAACTTTCAAGTTATACAAAAAAGTAAGAAGATGACTAGGAGAAGAAGTAACTATAATTATCCATGTGTTCTTCCTGGTTTTACTGTTACACTCATTTGCCTCTTCCCCCAAATCTATGAAACATAAAATGATAGTGGATTGAATCCCAATCTTAGATGATGTGGAGATTCAAGTCAGACGTGATCCAGTATTTTACCAACTTTCTGATACCTGGAAATTTCCAGTGGCAGCTTTCAAATTCAAAGTGGAGGTCTGGAAAATCCAATCAACTGTGATGCTGGAGAGACAATCATGTCAGAAACCGTCCTTATTGCTTTTGTTAGCACTTCATAATTCTGTAGTTTGCTTACTTCTCTGCTGCTGTGTATTTAAGTGTAAGAACTAGTGAAATGCTCTTAAGAGTGGAGAGATTCTATTCAAAGCAGGGTATTCTAGAGACACACCTGTAATGTCTTGGTTAGCTTTGAAAAGACTAGATTATACTGGTTGAGGCAAACATAAGGCTGCAGGAAGACTAGCTATTCACTTGGCTAAAAAATGTCCTCAAATTCAAAACCTTTTGTAATTCTCTCCCCTCCTTTCCTCTCCCTACTCTCTCACTAAGAAAGTTAATACTTTTCTATGACCTATATCTGGACTAGAGAAGTAAAGAAGGCCAGAACATAAATTTGAGAATCATGGTTGACCCTACAGTTCATCTATTAGCATGTTGTTGAGATAGTTTTGGTGCCATATAGATCACCCTCTCTGCAGGTGAGGAGAGAAAGGAGAATGTAGCATCAGAGCTCAAGCCATGCACTGCCTTCTGCCAGAGGGCCAGAAAATGAGCCCTGGTCCCCTTTATTTAGTAGCAGACTGTCAAGATATCTAGATTCTCTTACTCATTTAATTAGCATGTATCTTGAATTCTTATGGGATACTTTCAAAAACTGTAATTTAAGTTGGCACTTTCTGTCAATATGCATTCCGGGGCATGCGCATGACAAGAAAGTAAAAGCTATCTACAGGCATCTGGTTATGGTCTTGTGGTCTTGAAGAAAAATTGCAGAGGAATGGCTATAGATAGTCTAAATCAAGATGATCCCAGAAATTCCTTTTATCTTGTAACAGAGCAATGAAATATTGCAAAGGGTATGTCAATATGTTATGTTCCTACATTAAAATTAACTTTTTTATTAAAATAATTTTATAATGAGAATGAAAGTACTTTCTAATGTTACAAATACATATAATGAAAGTGGCAGGTATAGCCTATGAATGACTCCTGGTTTCATTCAGTTATTTCCTAAACCCTTCTCCCTTTCCCATCCTTAATTGTTAGATAATTTTTGCAGCACTATCTGCAAGTAATAACATTTAAACTTTTCCACGCTGTATGTCAGCTCCTGGCTGAAAAGGTTAAGGTCCTCTTGATTACACTACCTTTTTCAGAACAAGCTCCTAGTCCAAATATACAGGAGTCTTGAAACAGCTTTTTTGAAGGAAAAGCGTTTTGATTTTGAAGTTTTCCACAGTATGGGGTATGAGATGTTGTAAATGGAGATTGAGCCAAATATCCAACATTATAAGTGATGCTTAAGATAGCATCCAGATAAATGCAGATCATAGGTTTCAGTTCCTGAACTTAACAGAAAACCATTATTGTGTGGAGATTATATTGGACAAAATGACTTCATTTATCATTTGTGGTGTGTTTTGACCCTTCTTCTGAGTTACTGTCACTACTAGTCTGTCTGTTATGATTTACTTTATGTTTAAATTGCAAATGTTTTGCAACAGCATTTTGTTCTGTGTTTTGATAAGGCCTAGTGTAAGCAACTCGTGGTCTGTGAGTAGAAACCAAATTAATAGGAGTTAAAATAATATTAATGCATCATCTAGACCATAAGTCTCATCAAATTTGTTTCTTCTCTTATCCAAATGCAGAATCAAGCGGTGAATTCTTATAATAGCTATTCAGTATCCATACCATATTTCTAATTGTAATGGCTATGAGCAGTAATATTTTTTTAATTTCATTATTTCTCAGCTGCGTAACCAAAAGATTGTGAAGTCCCTGTCAAAGACTCCATCTTATGCAGAAATGGTTTTCTTGCTTCACAGGTAGCTTCAATCACAGGTGCAGCCTCATGTTTGAGCAAGCCATCTTTCTCTGTACAAGCCTGGAAGAAGTATAGATTGAAATGATTAAATATAGGGTTATATTCAAGGGATGAAATTCTGTGATTCTGTGATAAGTCTTAAGCAAAGTTCTCCCCTTATGCACTACAGTACCTTATAAGCATGCTCTTTAGCTCTCAAGGAAATCTTAGCCTTTTTGGGAAGCAACATCTCAACTTGCCTTTTTCCTTCCTCTTTCTTTCACCTGCCTCTTTCCAGAGAACATCTCTTTTCTTCAGAGTGAATGAATTTCCTGGAGAATGTTCTTCCTCGTCTTTCTGCTCCTGATTGGACTGTGAAGTCCACATCAGGGGCCCAGATTCTGGCCCTAGCTGAATTTCTGTTTTCTTTACCTTCCCAAAAATGTCACTTGAACCTTATGCTAAAGCTTGAAGGCATCAGCAGTGTTTACAACACAGAACTGCAGAGAGAAAATTGATATTATCATGGACTCTGGAAATTCCGCAGGGTGAGCCATGTGTCTGCACTCAGAGTAAAATATATGAAGTGTGAAGAGGAAGGAGTGGGGCAAAGCACCCATGTTTGTGAATGTTGCCAGTCAGCACATCATCAGTAGGACAACGAAGTGTTGATTGCCACAGGACACCTGTAAGCAAGGATACACTGCAAATGACTTCCTGATGACAGATACTGCATTTCACGGTAATTACAGACCATACACAAAGCCAGAACAGCCCCCTTCCAATGGCTAATGATGTAATCTAAATAAGAGTTTCTAAAGCTAAAGTTGGGTTTTTAAAGGTAAAATCAGGCTTCTTACTGACTTATATAAATTCAAGCACAAACAATTATTGCAATGAGTTGTACACTGTAAACTTGATAGTTGCAATTTATGATCTTCTTTGTCTTGTTAATGATTGAATTTGTAAGTAAGTATTGTGAGGAAACTTTCATGCATCAACATTATAAATTTTGAGCCAGAACATTGCATTCTATAATTCTCTTTTGAAAACGTCCATTTAGTTATTTACCTTGTAGCTCCATTCTTTACAGTGACTCAGGGTTCATATGTTGTAATGAAAATGGCAGCAACTCTTTAAACTCCTCTTGATTGGTTCTAAACGCATCTCTTTTAGGCAGGGTTTGTAATTTTCTCTCCCCTTTGAGCTAAGGCACAGTGGCCTGGTCGCTATTGAGGTACATTAAAGTGCTTTTCCAGCCATATCCAGAATTTTTTTTCCTTTGCTTCACACCACCAGCAAACCTGCTGGGTTTGTGTGATATCATGGGTGAGGAAATAAGCCTGAGAAAACAGCTGGAGCTCAGGCTTGCTCAAGGTCAGCTACACATCTCAGGGCATGGACAGTGAGAGCATGTGTCTGCTCAGTGCAGACAGAAAATACTCATCAGAGAACTGCTTGTAAAAGGGAGCAAAGAGATAAATTAAAACCAGACTAATTTGCATGGAATTTCTCTTTATAAGTTTTTTGTATATTTGTTTCTTTTTTTTTTCTTTTTGTGTTTTTTTTTTTGTTTGTTTGCTGTTGTTGTCAATTTGAGTCATCAACACTCTCTGTCAAGGACTTCTCTCCAGTTACAGCTGAAGCTGTAGGTAAAGTGCTCTCTTCCTCAGACCCTTTTTACAGGTTTTGTTATTGTTTCTTGATCCTTTTGTTACTGGACTTAAGGGTGAGAATGGTCTACTTTGTTGGCCATTTACTGACAGCAGCATTCAGTTGCACTGTTAACAGCCTTCTTTCTTTGAACTTTTGCAGTTAAGTAAGCTGCAGTGGAAGTTATTAAATTCCAGAGTTGAAGAACTGCTGCAGAAGACAAAGGCTGACATGATAACATTTTAACAAATGTACCTACGTTGCCCATATCTAGAAAACATAGTAAGCTTTAAGTTTTATGTTAATATTGGCTACTCCTGTGTATACCATCAACCATGTCAGAACTTATCCCTGGCCTGGTGCCGTCTTCTGCAGTGGGAGAGGTAGGAGCCTAATGGTCAGTTCTCTCTTTTCCTTTCTCATTTTCCTTTCCCTTTCTCTCTCTTTCTTTCGATACAGATCTGTATAACAAAGGTGTCTTGGCATGTGCAGCTGTTTAGCTGCTCTCCTCAGTGGGTCTTGGATTGTCCATTTTTTGTATTAGTCTTGCATTAGCTTAATGCTTTCCCATAGAGTGTTGCATCATTATTTTGGATACACTTGATGAATAATAGTGATAGTGGTAATGCTGCATCTAACCAGATCATTGAGTGTAGCACTTTATTTAAACAGTGCTTTGCATCAGTGGAAGCACCTGGTTTCTCCTGTTGTATTACACTTTATATAGAAGTTGGCTGACTGGTTGTTTTTCTGTGGATGTTGCCAGCATGTACTTGAGCATAGTGGTTATGCTTAAATTGGCAGCCAGGGACCTTGATACCAGGATGGACAGCAGCAAACTGATGACTGAAGCTGCATAAAAAAATATATGAATGTATATATAAATAAAATATATATAAATATGTATATAAATGAAACACACAGAAAACCTTTCCTTTTTGCAGTGAGTCTAATTCTCTCTTACTGGACTACTACTGCTGTAAGCAGTAGGACTTCATGTAAGCTAGTGGATAAAGCCTCTCTGGGATTGTTCTCTGTGGATAAGACTAAGCGTTGTGATCATGTTTATATCTATATGGTTATAATTTTTCCATCCCAGAATGGATGAACTCATTTATTCTGCCTCTTGCAAATGGTCCCCTGATGAACCCTTTGCCCCTGCTATTTTACAAGGTATCCCTTTGTGCATGGCATGTGCCATATCTATGTGAGGATGTCTGCTGATAATTGAACAGTATGGATGATGGCAAAATAAGGTGCAAATCTATGGCTAAGCACTGGATGTCCTAGACACCTTCAGTGTCAAGCTCACTGGAATGAGAGAGCTAAAGCTGCTGATAGATCCCTGACAGGAAGTACTCCTCCTCTAGCCTTTGCTACCACCAGTGCTATTCATTACCCCAGCAGCCCTGCCTTGGAAGTAGTTCCCCACTGAAATGGGCAGTTGCCACAGCAATATCGTATGTAGGGGTAAAAACTGGGGAGATTATTGTGTTCTACTGTATTGCCTTCTCCATCCCAGATACTAAATTCCACCACTGGAAACCTTCTGTGTGTTGAACAAAAACTATGGCGAATGACAGAATAAACAACAATTGAAAAAGTATCAAGATATTGCCATTGATACAGTGCAGCTTTAATAGAGGGGATATATTTGTAGATGACTAAAGTGATTACTGTAACTTATAATCAGAGCATCTGAGCATATTTTAAAAATATCTAACTTGAACTTCAGCATATTTTTAAAATAACTAAAAGAGCAATCACACAGGGAAGAAAATCAACAGAGGGAACCTAAACCATAACATCCAAATGATCACTGAGTCTGTTACTGCTTTCCATACATCCCTTTGAGTGTTCAAGATGTTGATTGAGGTAAGCACATCAGGTATTTAACATCCTCTTGGCATAAGTAAATTGCAATTAATAGTTTGAAAATCTTTTATTACTATGCCATTTCACATAAATATACACACCTCTTACATAATTTAGATCTTGCATCCTAGTCATTATGTCTTGCAGTACTACAGAAAATTCACTTATGTTTGATAATTTATATTAAAATGTAGCAATTTCCTGTTGAGTCTATCTTCTCTGTTGTGTCTATGTATTTATTTTGCTTTTTGCTTTAGAGAACAGTTATTTCTGTGCATTTCAGCTGTTACTCTGAATTATTTTTGTGTTTTAAAGATGTTTATTTTTGAGACTGTCTCAATGTATTTATCTTTTAGCACAAAATGAATTTGAAGCAATTAAAGTTTTTAGTTCTCAGCAGTGAAGAGGGTGTCTGTTTATCACTAAGAAAAAGATATTGGGCAAACTAGAATGGAAAAATCTATATCTCTGTTGATCTAAAGGAACTTGCCTGCCTCCAGACTGTCTTTTGAGAGTGGTCCCTGGCCCATGCTATCAAACTATGTTCAAGAACTGTTTGGGCAAGCACATTATGGGCATAAAGTCTGTTAGCAGCAATTTAATAACAAAGAGAAGCAAATTACAGTGATTAGGATCATTCTCCTGTTTAATTTCTCAGTGTAGATGTAATCAAAAATTGCTATTCCTTTCCACAAGGGCACACAGTCACAATAGACACTGTGACAGTAGTTTTATCATGTTAAAAAGTGGTTAAAGTTATGTCAGGTAATCATTTGTGTATTTATGCAACATAAAAGGTGTGCATCTTATGTGACCACAGGTAGTCATATGAGCTGAAGTGCGCCTGTAGATGAGGTTCTTTTCTCATCATGTCTCCGTGCTCTGGAGTACCTCTTTCAGGTTGACAACACAATGCTTTAAAATGTCATTCTTCTTGATAGACATTGCCGATAAACCCTGTGATTTTTTAAGGCCTTTTAAAAAACTGTATTTTCTGACATGTGAAGGACCTGTTTTTCATAAAGATCTGAGACTTGATTTCTGTCATGCTCTCTGATGCTTTATTTCAAGAGCAGTTAAATTTTTATAACGTCGTTTCTGAAATACCTGTACTTTACTGGATTCTTTTGTTTTTGAAACACTCAGCTGAGATTGCACTTGTTTGTTTTGTTTCCTTCCATCAGTACTGGCAATCTCTGATTTTTCAGCTTTTTTGTATATTTAATAAGTGTGCTATTGCATATTTAATTGAAGACAAGTGCTGCTTTGCCATCAGTTTTCAGCAGTTTATCTAGGAAATGTTATGTAGAAATGCTGCTATGCTGACTAGACTGAAATTCCTTCTACCTTGATTTTCTTGAGTAATTTTCTTCAGTATGATCTGCAGCATTTTTAGGTAGGTGCATCTCTTGGAGCATGCTGATTGCTGCAACTCTCCTTTGCTTGCTGTCCAAATGTGTAACAGAACTCACCAGCCCTGGCACTAGCTGTGTACTAACATGATTAGAGACTCTCAAACTGTATAATCATTTTAGCATGCTGCTAGGGCTGCTATGCTCTGCCATAAGAAGAGGCTTCTGATTTGATGACATAAAAAGATAGGCAATTCATTGCCTCTTGAGGCTTTGTTCCATTCCTTAAACACCTTCACTGTTAAAAATATGTGTCTTGTTTCTAATGTAAATTAATCTGCTTTGACTTTTAGCCATTTTTTGCTTTGCTTAAGTATTTCACTGTCTGAAATTCTTCCTGTACTTCAGTGCTGTAATCAGGTCTCTTCTCAGTGTTCTTTGTGGTGGTGGTTTTTTTTTGGTTTTTTTTTTTTGGGGGGGGGGTTGGAGTGTACAGGACGATGGTCAGATGTACGGATGTGGAGGTGTTAAATGATGCATAGACTGAGCTTGTTCAGTTTTTATGGGGCATTTTCTTCAAACCACAATTAATTTTTGAGTCCAGTTGAGAAACATTTCTAACATCTTTTATATATGGGGGCTTGGAAGTTTTAGAGATGTATGCAGGCATAAAATGACTTATTATCTATTTTATTGTTTAAAGATGGATGAAACATATTGCAAGGGAAACATGCCCATGTTGGAGATAACACTCACTGTCAATAGACAGGGTCAGATTTTCAGAAGATCTCTTCTATTTTACATAACTGTTTCAGAATCATGCTTCTGTATCTAGGACTAAATGGTCTCTGGGTGCAGCACTGAAGAAGTTTGCATGTAAAATTTCTCATTTGCTGTCAAGAATATCTATTCTATCATCTGTGGAATTCGAAATTATCAGTATGACTGGGAAGTAAGAAATGTAGCATGTATATGAGTCTATGTTTAAGAAACATATTTACCAGCTACAGACCTGTTAATATAACCTTAACAATATACAACATTTAGAATGGATGCAGAAGTGAAGAAGAGCTTGAGATGTAGAAGTAAATAAAAATGAGGTAATATAAAATATGGTTTTACCAAGTTCAGTATCTGTGAGGCTAATGTGATACTTTCCCAAGAGAAGATAACTGATTTTACAGACAATTGAACTGCAACAGATCTCATCTATCTAGAATACAATGCAGTCTTTGATTATAGTGCCTCATAAGGAGTTATTAGTTCAACAGTAGAAACTGAGGGTTAATACAAATACTATTATGTGTGTAAAGATCTGGATAAAGAAGGGCTATGTTGAGTGAAGCTGAAAGGAGAACTGGTGGATTGGAAGGAAGTCATTACACAGAAATTTCTCAATGGTCCAGCTTTAGGCTGTTTTGTTTAATATTGTCATAAATAAAATGGGCAGAAGTAGACACATGCTAGTAAAAATGACTAAGGTCACAAAATATCCTTATTGGAAAGGAATATCAGAATATAATTTGGTAGGAAAACTGAACGACCACAAGAACTGAGAGTAAAGTATTATTAGGAAAGAGTATTAATAGTACAGAGGATGTGGTCATGAATTAGGGTCTGAGAGTGGATAAGGTAACGGCTCTTTATCTATACAAGACAGAGAATAAAACATGCACATATGTGGTCATGCAAAGAGCAAACGCTACCTTAGCACATTTTGAGCAAAGTATTTCTAGTTGAGGTAGAGAGATACTTGGCTCATAAGGCCTCTGAGTGTTAGAGCTCAGCACTGAGAAACATACATTTATAAAAGTGGAAGTGGTGGAAAGAAAGATTGCCAAAAGTTTGGAAGCTATTCTCTGAAGAGAGGCTGGAAAAAGAGGCTCACTTACTTAGCCTTGCAAAATGGAGATTGAAAAAGATATAGTTAATCACCGGCAAGGGGAATGGAGAAGATGTATTTGAGTTAAATTAATATTGGCACAAGGACATAAATTAATTTAAATGAGAAATCAGAAGAAACCTGGAGTTTTCTTGAACTGTGAATGCTGTGAAAATTTGAAACAGCCTTCTAATAGAAACACGGCTGTTTTCAGAGGAACTGTACCAGTTTATAAAAAATATTGTGTTGCAAGTTGTCTTCATTAGTAGATAAAGATAATTATTTATTCTCTTGATGATTTGGGGAGTTGATGATCCAGGAGGTATCTCCAGCATGGTGCTGTGTTTGCTACCTTCCATTTTGGTGCTTATTGCCCTTATTTTCAGAAGAGCTCAAGATCTGACAAGCTTTGCAATCTGTTATTTCAGGAAGTGTTGCAACTCTGACAATAACTCCCATGCCCTTCATCGAAATAGGCTCAAAATTAATTGTTTGGGCTCACACAGGAGGCACACTGCAGAGCTATAAATGTAAACATTCAAAGTCCTAGAAACATGCTTTAAGCATGCAACTGTCCTTTCATCCTTGCACATTACCCATTTCAGTTGTAACTGATCTATCATAAAACTTCTCTTCTAGGTGGACAATCAAGAGAGTTTGTGTTTTGTTTGCTGTTGCTATGCAGCAAAACCCATGGTGCAAAATTTGCACAAAATGAGTACCTGGTTACTGAAACACAAATAGTTGGAAGGGACCTCAAGAATCACCTAGTCCAACCTCTAGGCAAACCATGACCTAGATTAGATGTCTCAGACCCCTGTCCAGACAAATCTTAAAAGCATCCATATGAGATTTTGATGAGATATTTATGAGCAATACTCAAATAGTATAAAGCTATTATATTTTCAAAAATGTGTGTGATTAATTTTGAGACTGATCCTATGCTGTTCGTCCTAAATATATACATACATTTACCACAAAATACCTTAAACTCTTCATGTAGATGTTCAATTTCAAGGCTCTGTTATTTTTTATGTTTTCCCATTTTCCAAGTTATGTATGTTTTGCCTATATTAGCTCACATGATCATTTGCTCTTTTTGTTCTTATAGCATAGATGTGTTGGGCATTTTAGCAATTATCCTGCAATGATAATAATGGTAAAAATCTAGATGTAGCTGAAATTAACCTTTCAATATCCTCAGAGTTCTTGTTCTCTCCTAACTGGGTATCAATTTACCGCATTTAAGTATCCTGTGTTCTTTTCTGGGTAATTAAACTTCTGTTTTTACTCTCCAGCTTTAATTTTCTGTTCGAAAAAATTCCATCTGATTACAAGCGTCAAAGTTTTAAGGTAAAAAAAAAAAATAATTGCTGTGTCTTTATTGTTCATGGTAATTTGCTGGTGATCTAGTGAGACCCGTTCTCCTTACTTGATTTACTTATTAAGACCTATTTATGTTATATATCATATGAGCTTCAAAATATGTGCAAGAAGCGCACAAGTGACTTAATTTCAAACTCCTTGCCTCCTTGGACACTGAGAAAATCAGAGAAATACTGCATGGAGATCTTATAGCACCCTTCCAATATCTGAAGGGGGCCTATAGGAATACTGGAGAGGGATTCTTCATGAGGGACTTACTGACAGGACAAGGGGTAATGGGTTCAGACTTAAAGAGAGGAAAGTTTAGATTGGATCTGAGGAAGAAATTCTTTACTGTAAGGGCGATGAGGCAGTGGAATGCGTTGCCCAGGGAAGTTGCGAATGCTCCATCACTGGCGGTGTTCAAGACAGGGTTGGACATAGTCTTGGGTGGCATGGTTCAGTGGGAAGTGGCCCTGCCCATAGCAAGGGGGTTGCAACTAGATGATCTTAAGGTCCTTTCCAACCTTAAATATTCTATGATTCTATTATTATTGTTAGTAATAGTACTCTTCATTGTTGGTGTGATGTATACGCACACATTTTTTTTTTTTTTTCTGAAAAGTGAAAAATATTTCTAGAAGGATCAGGACTTCTTCAGCAAGCAGCTTTGAGGGGAAACTGCTCTTTTTTGTACATATCTCTTCTGGAAAAATGTTTCTCCATGTTGAGCTGTGCAAATCGCACATCCCTCTTAACACTGTTTTATTGGGAAAACTGATTATTTACTTTTGTTCTTTGCTTCCTGTCTTTTAACTACATATTCAGTTTGAACTTTGTTATTGCAAAGTAGTTTACTTTCTTCAAAAGCCTGGGGAGAGATGGGGGCTCTTGGAATACTGAGATGTAACTTTAATGTAGTGAAAATATTTTATTTTTTTCCCCTCCTTTTGTCATATCATTCATAATACTACTAAGTCTATTCTTTACTATAGGTTCACCTATTGTGGACATGGATGAAATCAGTTTAATTGCTACAGATTGCACTGAAACTGCTTTTAAAGATTGAATGTATCATTTTCCGTCCAGGGATCTGGTGCCAAGGAACATTGAGCAGAGAGGTTGCACATTATTGTTTAAGTATTTCATCCTGGATTTCCTACATCTGGAGGCAGTTACAATTAATCTTTTTTTTTTTTTTTTTTTTCCCTACTCAGCTTTTCAGCTGAAGCTTCAGTTTAACACAGAGCCTCTGGTGAATATTCTATATAATATTTCACCCATAGAAACAACAAAGTCAAATAACCATCAACAGCCAGTCAGCTGTGTAAACTATCTGCAGAAATTTTCTATTAGAATGAAAATGATTACTTGAATCTTATTACCAGATTAACATTTTTCTAACATCCCTCGAAGAAGAGACTTGAGAAGTAGAGGAAGCAGTTCTTCTTTCAGAATGTAATATCACGGTGGCACTGTGTCTTAGCCTAAGACTTTTTGAAATTCTTCATTCTGTGCCCCCAGGCTCTGGTGGTGCTATTCTTTCTGATGGAATAATGCTGCTACAAATCCTAACCTGGAGCACTGTGACATGAAAACATATATTCTTGCTATTTTTCCCGTACATGGCTAGATGCAAAATGTGTAGATTTAGAACTTGTTTACAAATCCTTACTGAATACACGCTTGACACCCAACACTTAGAAATCTGGCTGCTCAAAACATAATACTTGTCCAACTTGTACTATATTGAAAAAACTTTATTCTTTGGCCAAAAGAGAATTGTGACAAATCAGATGCTTGAGTAAATCACATGCTTGAGTTGGCATAATGAGAAGAACATGCTGATTATCTCATGGTCATGGTATTGGCAGGATGACAGTCTTACTCTCTTTCAATATTTGTTAAATTTTTGTGTAGCTTTTGTTTGTCTCCAGTCACCCAAACTGCCTAATTGTGCCTTTTACATGTTAGTGAGGGATTGCTGTGTTTCTGTTTGGCAATATTTATTTTTTTTTTTCTAAAACTACTTTTGAAAAAATACTGAAACAAGAGATTGTCAAAGGTAGCAAAGATCTCCTTGAAATGATTAAAAAGTCCATTGAATTAGGTGAATGCTTGCTTTTGATTTTCATTTGTGTATTTTAGAGGCATAATAAAATTTTCCTCAATATATGAATGGGCAGAAGAGGTCTTAAGAAAAGCAGGTAGCAAATAGCGACTGAATCTTGCAGTGTATAGTTATACAGCACTGTGCTCTGTTAAAAGTCCATATAGAACAAATTTAATCATATATCTATGTGAGATACATAATGTATGATATAACAAATAATGTGCTACAACTGGTGGTAAAAGTTTGTGCCTAACATCTCTTCAAGAGTGTTTTTATAAAGACACTGGCAAAACACAAATAAGCACTGACAAGCCAGAGACCATATGGAGAAAGAAGCCATTAGAAGCTAAAATTGCATTTTCGGCCTCTGAGCTTCTGCTGACCCAATGACCCAATTTATTTTGGTTGGAATGTTATGCTGGTTGGCTGATGTTTTGCAGATCTCTTGGGTCAGGCAGTGCTGTAATTTAGAAGGCTTTTTACTCCTTCGTTATGGTGAAACAGAAGTATTGCCTTGTGAAACCACTTTAGAAATTAGAAGATTAGAAAAAACTCATAATTGATGCTACTGCATGACTGGCAGTTGCTGATGGCTAGTTAGCTTGTGAAAAGTGACTGCTGAGACCTATGAATATTCTCCACTTTCTTAGTCTTGCCTGGTTTATCATCTAGTAACAGCAGGCTGTACGCTGCTTCTGAATGAGCCAAAAAATGCTGTTAGGAATGGTGCAAGAAATGCTTCCTCATAACTGCAATTAAATGCCAAGAGAGAGAATATTTATTCAAGGAGCTCTTGGGGTACCAGAGGCATAGTATCTTGTCCATGACTGCCTTTTGGTGCCAAACTAAAGAATTTTTTAACCAATATTCTTCAGTGAGATGGGGAATCTCATGGAAATAACCCAGGAGTGCTGCAGGAATAGCTGGAGGGTATGCAGAAAAGATATTACCCTTCCCTGGCAGGAGAGGCTGCTGCTGCTGCTTTCAGCTGAATTATCATCTCAGCACACTTTGCTTCAAGTACTTAATCTGTAACTGCTTCAAGTGCAGTCATTTAATTACCAAAAAAACAAAAAAAAAAACAAAAAACAAACCAAAACCCCTGCTTGAATAATTGCCTTAATTAATGTAAATAATGTTAATTGGTTATAGTAAATGTAGTTTTAAATTTAGGTTATGGATTGTAAAATGTCACAACTGGACTACCTTTTAAAAGGGGGAATAATTATAATGTAAAAACCAT
The DNA here is from genome assembly GCA_032466535.1 of Forpus xanthops. Lineage (NCBI taxonomy): Eukaryota > Metazoa > Chordata > Aves > Psittaciformes > Psittacidae > Forpus > Forpus xanthops. The sequence goes on from JASSUY010025207.1 coordinate 33,277, forward strand.
GAAAAAAACATGTTTAGATTTTATGAATGCTGTTGATTTAGAAAAAGAAATAAAAAGTTACCCAAACCCTGAGCGCACCACAAGGCTTATTTCCCTAAGGAGTCACATCTGGAATCCCTCCACAAATCACCTCCTTGTGAGCCCAACAACCCCAGTTCCCTGGCCTAAGCGGTGCTGTGGCAGTCCTGAGCTCAGCTCTGTCCCCAGCCTGACCCTGCAGCCTGTGGGGCTGCACTCTTGTTGGAATGGGCACTCCTTGGTCTGTGCTCTAGTCACCTTCCACTCCTGCCTTCTTCCTCAGGAAGAGCCACTTTGTGATGGTCACTGACTGAGAAGTTAATATCTAGGATATTTTTTTCCTTTAAAGCTAATTCATTTATACATGCTGAAACAGTCATAAGAGACTTAATCTACTGCAAGAATCAGATAGGCCAGATTTGATTTATTGACAAATGTTGCAGGCTTCAAAATGTGGGATACCAAATCTGAAGAAGGAAAACTACAATCATGTTCTCACTGGTGTCACCACTTGCAAAATCACTGGAGTCATTGGCACTCTTTAGACCATCCCAGTTTTTTGTGCTACAAGTTTAATATTGCACCCTGCCGGAGGCACATTTCATATCACAGCTTGAATGATTTGTCTGCGAGTGTGCAGAAGTACTCAAAAAAAGTAACATTGCCTAAGCCTGCATTTTATAATTTTATATGCTAAATAAATATTTGCATTGGTAAGAGTATAGTCCCATGCTCTAATGACCTAAAATAATTAATTCAAACAATGTTCCCATATATGTACACTTGCCAGCCTCCCACTGCTTATGTTCTTGAAATTTTAGCATCCATTTATAGCATATACATACACTGCAGTATAAACCCCTCCAACTTTTGCTCTGTCCCCTTTTATGTCTCTCAGGGAATATAAAGCAGTAGATATTCGTATGTTGGAGGGGAGAAACGCCATCCAGAGGGACCTTGACATGCTTGTGGGGTGGGCTGATGCCAACCTGATGAAGTTTAACCATGCCAAGTGCAAGGTCTTACACCTGGGTCAGAGCAATCCCAGGCACGCATACAGGTTGGGCAACCCTGAGGAGAAGGAGTTGGGGATGTTGATCGATGAGAAAATGAACATGAGCCGGCAGTGTGCGCTTGCAGCCCAGAAAGCCAGCCATGTCCTGGGCTGCATCTAGAGGAGCGTGACCAGCAGAATGAGGGAGGTAATCTTGCCCCTCTGCTCTGCTCTCATGAGACCTCACTTGGAATATTGTGTGCAGTTCTGGTGTCCTCGACATAAAAAGGACATGGAACTGTTGGAACAAGTCGAGAGGAGGGCCACGAGGATGATCAGGGGATTGGAGCACCTCCCCTACAAAGACAGGATGATAGAGTTGGGGCTGTTCAGCCTGGAGAAGAGAAGGCTGCATGGAGACCTTATAGCAGCCTTCCTGTATCTGAAGGGGGCCTATAGCGATGCTGGGAAGGGTCTCTTCATTAGGGACTGTAGTGATAGGACAAGGGGTAATGAGTTCAGACTCAAAGAGGGGAAAGTTTAGATTGGATCTGAGGAAGAAATTCTTTACTGTAATGGTGGTGAGACACTGGAATGTGTTTCCCAGGGAAGTTGTGAATGCTCCATCTCTGGTGGTGTTCAAGATCAGGTTGGACATAGCCTTTGGTGTTATGGTTTAGTGTGAGGTGTCCCTGCCCATGGCAGGGGGGTTGCAACTTGATGATCTTAAAGTCTTTTCCAACCCTAACTATTCTGCGATTCTATGATTCATCTCTACAAACTCAAAACATCAGTTGTGTCTCCTCAAGAAGTGGAGGAAAGCACGTCTTACCATTAGGGTGGTATTCTAAGTAAATGTCTTATTATCTCATCCAACTATGAAACATGGCTCAAGCACTTCCATCAGTTGCTTAAGAAAGCAACAATGGCTGTTTTGGATCATCTTGCTCATTATAGGGCAAGATGAGAGTCCTTCAGATAAGGAGTGGCCAAATTCTAGGGTTCCTCTGACAAAGACAAAAGCATTATAAAATATTATTGAATATGCACTTCAGTGAACAGGCCGCAGGAGTCACACTGCAATGTTGTAATTTTTAATATATTTGTAACAATCATGTAAACGTAGAAAATACTGTGATATGGGACAATATTTTATGTTCATTCAGCCCAGCCTCCTCTTCTAAAAGCAGTTCAGCTGCGGCTAAATTCTTAGTAAAGTAATACTCCCTTTAAATTAATGTTTTAAAGGATAAACCACAGAAGTCTGATTGAATATAATTAATATTTTCATGTGTATATTTGAATAGCAAAACTGGTTTTGTTGTTTGCCTTTCTATGCTTAAATTAAATTCAGTAGCAGCAAGTTTCCACAAAAAAAGCCAACTCCACAAAACCACATTATTTTTAATCTTAGGGCATCTTCTTTCCAAACGTATTCTTTGAAAATCAGGACAGTTCCACATTTCATTTAATTGCGTTTTCAGAAAAAATATAGAAGGAGGCAGAAAAACAGCTTTAGTGTGACTCCATCCAGTAACTGAACAATCAATGGCATAAGTCAAAGGTTGTTTTATTTGCTTTTAAAGTCAATGAAGGAATGAAACTACTATAAAAGTATCCAGAGTTGAGAAGTCAAATATTTATTAATGGTGAAGGAGAGGTTGATTTGATTAGAGGGCTTCCAACAGGATTTTAGGTTCCTCTTTCAAATAAAATACAGTCAATATAATCCATCAGAGCAGTCCTCAGTTTATTAGATTCCTCTACTTAGTTCTTTGCAGAGTTCAATTTGTCTTATTGGTTTTGTGCAGTACTACTAAGGGAAGAATCTTCTAGATCTATGTATAGTGGTGACTGTTCTTCCACCTCAGAAGGGTAATTTGTAGTAGAATAAATAGGTAGTATTAAGTTATTTTTATCTCAAATTACCACAGTTCAGACCTGGACTTCTAAAAATGGTTGCAATTTATCTTGACTAATCTCTATTTATAATACTGAAATTAATGTGTACTTGGTGGTGTGACACTGAGAGGAATGGTTAAGGTAAAAAACTTTAAACACTCTTTATAGTGGGGTCTTTTTTAGCTGTTCAGAGGTACTGACAGCAAAGCGATGCAAAGCGAGAATATAGCTGTTTTTCTCCCAAGAATTCTCTGTTAGTTACAGATTCATCCTTAAAGAAAACCAAGCATCCTTACAGTTTATTTTGCACTGCTATTTACAAATATGATTTTGGGAATGAATGGACTAGAAATATTCTCAAGGCTAAAGCAGTCTTGTGTGCTGAGAGTTGGGAGAGTTAGATCTTGCTGTCTATCACTGAGCATAGAAGATTTCATTGATTGTCTTGTGGCCATTCAACACTGAACAAGGCTTAAACATATTGGTTCACCTGTTCACAAGCTTGATTTTCTGTTTATTGACAGATTTCTGAGATACCAAATATTCCAGGCAGAAAATGTAGTAGTTTGACTTCTATGTGTTTCCCAAGACATGCTTAAGTACATGAACTTGCATACTCTGATCATAGAGGGCTATGTATGCCTTGCCATCCTGTCTTTTGAAAGCATGTGAGGATTCTTGATTTATACAGCTACTCACTTTATTTAACTAAATGAGATAGTGTTATTTATTTTTGATCCATAATCACACAGAAATCTTTGAAGTAATATATCTTGCTTTTCAAGGAGCCATGATACGTAGACAGAAGTAGCTTAAGAGGTTCATTTAAATTTAGGAGCCGTAATTTATCAAGTGCAACATACATAGAGAAATTAGCTTGATGAAGTTAATGCTCCAAACTGAATGTTACCCTCTCCTTTTCTGGCTGCTTTTAGCTAAGGGCATATACAGCAGTAATTCATAGGTACAAGTTTACAACATTTGGGAGCATCAGCAATTTTTGCCTCTCTAATTTGTCTCTTTTAGGTGAAAAGAGGGACTACCACATCTCCAGAGGAATTGTCTATTTCAGAGAGTGCAGTAAGCAGGTCAGATGGAAAAAGTTTTTTTCTTCATAAACCTGATCCTACATTACAGAGCTATAATGTGAAGTTTTGTGTGAAGAAATGCTAGCCACATATAAAAGTCTTTTTCACAGTTTATCAAGCCTGAAAATAAAACATTGTTTTTATTTTCTTTAAATAATCAATTGAATTTCCCCTGCAATGGAATTCATTGTGTTTTGCTCTGCATAACCTTTCTGTAGTAAACATGATCGTAGGAGATTATTTCAGTGTGGAAATTGTGCATATATAACTGAATTTATTGGTTTAGGTCTTCTTTCATGCTGGGTGTGATAATGATTCAGAAGGCTGCAGAAGAGAGTAAGCATAGATTTGGGAGAACAGTGGTTATTCTAGTTAAAGGAGAAATATTCCACAGGTGCACAACAGGAACATGCCCTGTCGATCGTCTGTGGTGCAGAAAGAAGTAATGATAACATGGTGTGGGAATAAGTTTGCTGTTAGCTAAAGGTTTACATAACCATATTTTCTAGTGGATGAAATTTTATTTAAAACTACTAAGCTACTTGTGATTTTGTGAAGTAGCCTACTTTTAGTCACACAGGGAAACAGTGAGTTCAGAGGTACCAGATAGGGGCAAAGGAAATGAACATGCTCTGGATAGTCACTGTCAGACAGAAAAAGACCAGCTTAGGGCAAAGTAACAGGTGTTTCAAAATGTAGTAATAGGCAAAGTGAAGTAAAAATGTCTGTAGAGAAACCTTGACAGGCCTCCATACTACTAGAAGTTGCAATCTACTTGAAAAGATTTGCCATTTTTCTTTCCTCCAGTACTTCAAACTTCAAACTCAACTGAATTTCTGATTTATAAAACCAGTATGTGACATTTATTCTGTTTGATTTAGGTGCCTATTCTGCATATACATTTTGAGGGCTTAATAAAGCTGTTCAAGTATTAAGTACCTCAGATTCCAGTTTGGTGGGGTGGTTTTCATTCAGAGACTATTCATATATGTTAAACAGACTTGGATCCTAGCATTGGTTGGGAAACACTTCATTACGTACTTCTGACAGCATCCTTCGTGTTAAGGATAGCTGTGTTTTGCAAAGTGCAGGCAATAAATGGGTTTTGTTTCAGATATATTGTATGATTATATTCCTGATATAAGAGCAAATAGATCTGTAGCATAATCCATGTCTATAATGTGGAAGATTTCTTCCTTCTATTCCCCTTTTTTCATCACTATGCTTTTGTTCATATCAAAAGACAGTCTTGCAGCATGTTTTAGCATTAATATGCCCCTGAAGTAAAACAAAAGAATACAAAAAGATACTCTTGAAAAAACTCTTGAAAAACACTTGAAGATTTCACAAATAATGGTATGCTTTACTAATTCTGAGGAAAACCTTGTAAAGCAACTAATGATAATTTGCCATGCTAGGTGTGTTTATTGCAATAAAGGTGTGACATTAAATATTAAAAGAATTATTCATTATGAGAGTATTAAATTGAATTTATACAAATTTTCTAGCCAATTTATATAATTTTGTGTTTGTCAAAGCATAAGAATGGTTGCAATGTCTGTTTATATATAGGTGTTAATAAACGTATTATATGGATTCATATGAAGTAGAATTTTGAGATATGAAATCTACAGATCCGATTAGAAAACAGCATTATCTTATTTCTTGAGGGGTCAGAAACACAAGGCTACATTTCATGTATCTCTTAACTAGGCTGCTTACCAGCTGACATTATTCTTTGATAAATTACCTATATCCATCATTACCAAGCTCTGCCTTAAATTTGGAGGTCAGTGGCCCTTTGCATTGTGATTCACAAGACCTGACATCCCCTCATTGCTTGAGGAAATTTCCCTTCTGTTATGTTGCTGACCCAATCCGTGCTTCCATTTTTGCTTGCAGTTCTGTCTCGCACTATTGTTTTTGCTGATCGATCTCCACTCTCCTTGGTATGTCCCTGAAATATTTCAGCTTGCTCTCCTTGATGTTCTGAAAGCAGTAAATGGTTCTTTCTGCACCGCTGCAATATATGCTCATTTGTCTTCTTTCCTGCACTGATGTCTTCAATGTATATCAGCCACACAGAATCTCAAAGGACTCTGATGACTTCATGTTTGCTGCCTCGAGGATGCAGCTTTCACAGTTATACCTAGCAGTAGATCAATTTGTCAGTGATTGTACCAGCTTGACCTTTATGAGCAGGTCTCCAACCTGCCCTTTTCTCTCAGAATATCTTTTAATTTAACATCTGCTGAGTATGGCATAGCCAACCTTATCCAGATGTCACCTTGTTCAAGTGTTGCTATCTTTATGCATAGTGAAGACTGGGTAGCTCTGACATCTTTCCACTTCTCTCATACTTCTCTTTCATCTAAATGAAAAGAATTCATGTCTTCCTGTCTTATCCTTCATTGCTATGTCAGACCCACGTTTTTTAATCAATCAGCTTACTTCTCTGGAAATACTCTATCATCGTTCCAAATTCAACTTTAATTTGAAATAGACTGATTTTGGCTCCAGAATGAAAACTCTTCATTGCCAATCAGGAACAAGTATGTATCTGAAATCCCTAGCTTACTGGCAGATCAGAAAATTAGACCCAGGATGCAGTTCTTCCTCAGTTGGAAGTTTTTAATTTTTTAGTAAATTACTTATATTTGCTTTCATAAGCAGATATTTTTTTTTTTTTGCCAGAAAATTAAATAAAATAGTAAAAAAAAAATTCAGGAAAGTCTATTGGTTAATGGATTTGTCATGGGTTCAGCAGCAGCAGTCATTTTTTTTAAGTAGTAGCTGGTGTAGCATTGTGTTTTGGATTTTCGGCTTGGGAACAATGCTGATAGCACCAGTGTTTATAGTTATGGCTTAGAATGTTTAGGCTGGCCAAGGACTTTCTCAGTTTCATGCTCTG
>JASSUY010025209.1:0-23753 GCA_032466535.1 Forpus xanthops
CACGGACACGGGCAGGGACACAGACACGGACAGGGGCACGAGCAGGGACTCAGACACGGGCAAGGACACAGACACGGACAGGGGCACGAGCAGGGACTCAGACACGGACAGGGACACGGACACGGGCAGGGACACAGACACGGACAGGGGCACGAGCAGGGACTCAGACACGGGCAAGGACACAGACACGGGCACTGCCCGCTCGATCCTAGCATGGCCCAGCCCCTGCCTGCCCGTCCCGTACTGTCCCTGCGTGTGACATCCCGTTCTCATCCCATCCCACAACTTGCAGCCATTCTGTCCCCACCTCTGCCACACCGTGCCCAGCCCGTGCCAACCCCTTCATCCCTGCTGCTGCAGCAGACGTGGCCCCACCGTTTCAGGCGTTCCGTGGAGATGCCTCATTTGACAGTGCCCGTTTCCAGCCCACTCTAGTGTAGGTGTTTGGGGACCATGGTTCTGGCTCATGGTGGCTGGATCCTGCCATGGTGCTTGTGGCACTGCATGAAGCTCCTGGAGAGCTGTGCCCTGCTCCTTGAGAGCTGGAGGTCCCGGGGGGTGCCCGGCGCCCCATCCCATGTGCCAGAGCCCCCAGGTCCCATACAGATGCAATGCTCCAACCACAGTGGAGCAGGAGGCTCCGGGATGATGCAAGGACCAGTTAGTCGAGGATTAATGCAAAGAACATGCAAAGCTTCTTCTCTGAGCAAGGCGCTGCTGCGGGGCCCCTGCACAGCCCTTTTGGTCTCATACATCTGGGCAGTGTGAGGGGTTTGGGGTGTCCCATGAGTGCTGCCACCCAACCTGCTGCTCGGGCACAGATGCCGTTGTTGGGGGGTACACGCTGGCTGTAGGTTCATGATTCCTCCAGCATATGAGAGCAATGCCAGGCTGAGGGGTGGTGGCATGGCTTATGGCACAGGGGGGACAAGGGGCAGTGATGGGAGCCCCGGTCTGGTGGTCCCCCCACAGCCTGGTACCATGGAGGGCCTTGAAGTAATCCCTCCATTGCAGAGCAGCTGCGTGAGAGGTGCAGTCTTCCAAATTGGAGCCTGCAGCCAGCTCCTGCATGGCTTGATTTGCCTGGAATAGCCCAACCTTCACTGATCCCAGGCCCCTTTTCTATTCTATGACCCCTCTTTCTATTCTATGCCTCAAGTTGTGTCAGTCCCATCTCAGCTGTTCCTTGCTCTTTCCAGTGTTATGCATCTCATTCCCACCCACATGAGTAGGCAGGAATTGCTGAGGCCCGTGAAATTGTCTGGTGGCTTTCCAAGAGCAGGGAACATGCTTCTTCCCTGGGATGCAGTCTGCTGCTGCTCACCTATGTTACACCAGTGGGTTTGCTGATCTCTTCCTTTCGAGATCATTTTCTTAAGCAAAATGCCCGTTTATTTTAGGAGAAAGGATCACACCCCATGGGGGAAAGATTTGAAGATGATCCCATGACACAGTATTACCGTAGCCATCCATCATCTTCCAACCATGGTGGAGGCACCTTCTCCAGCCATACCCAGGGCTTTGCTTATTCCTCTCTTGCAAACAACCCAAAGACTTTGCTGGATGCAGTGATTTTTCCCCTCCTAACCCTGGCTCAGCACCAACCACCTCTTTTCCCACGCAGGATCCCTCCAACAACCCCATTCAGCTGTTGGCTATGATCAAGATTCACTCTATGGCCCCAGAGTTGATGCCAACCTCAAGGTGACTACAAAGGAAGGTGCCCAAATCTAAACCCTAAAGCCCCTGGTGTTGGGATGCCAGCAGGGAGAAGCCATAGCATCCACTGCCAGCACTGCACTTGGGGCTGGGAGAGCCAAGTTTTGGCAGCGTCAAGCCCTAATAAGAGATGGAGGAACCTCCTTGGTGCTGAAGACCAGGGCTGATGGACCAGGCTGCTGGCAGGGTGACAGCGACCCCAAGCACTGGACAGGCAGGGATGACTGGGAGGGAGCCTGATGCAAAGACATCAGGCAGCAATTGAAAAGAGGGAAATTACAGGCCTTAAACACTTCCAGAAACAAATTTCTGATGTAAATCTTCCTTTTTGAGGGAAAAAAAACCAACAGGAGTGATTCTATGCCTCCATCCCCCGCATCCCCCCCTCCAGAGACACACACACCTTCACACACACACTGAAATTAGTTGTGACAGCTGAAATTCTGCCCTCATCGGAGGCCGTTTGACAGGGTACTTAAAAAAGGAGGGGACAAAAAGCCCCACCACAAAATAGGAGAGGGAGAAGAGAAAGGAAAGTGGTTTGGTATCGCCTGGGGAAGGCGGAGGGGGGTGATAGGGTGGGGGGTTCGTGTGATCCAAGGCGCATAATTCAGGCTTCTTGGATTGCAAAAGCTCCTCTTACCTAAAGGGCCTGCTGCCTTTATTTTTATCCAAATGGCTCAATTACTGCAAAGCCCCACAGAGAAAATTATGGATGTTTGCCTCTATTTTTCTCCCCTTGTCTCGACAACTGTAGATATTTTGTTTTCCTCCTTTCCATCTCTTTTTTTTTTTTTTCTCTGTTTTGTTTTTGGTTTGGTTTTTATTCCCTTTTGGTGGTGGTGGGTGCGGGGCCTGGAAGGTGGTCAGGAGCCAGGATGAGCGATGGATGGGGAGATACAGGGGATCTGGGGTGAGGGATGGGGCGCTGGCATGCAGTGACCCTGCCACCATCACACGACCTGGTCCCCTCTCCATCTCCCTTATGCCACCTTTGGCTCCTTGTGTGCCCCTTATCCCTTCATCCCCCATTCTTATGCCTCCCTTCAGCTCTTTCTCCCTCTCTTCTTCCCCACCTCCCTCCTCTCCTTCCCATCAACCCCTCCCTGTGCCTCTCAAAGCCACCATAATAGCAGCTTGTTTGGCACTTCACTTGGTCTCAATGAGAAAATTTCCCCCCTCTCCCTCTTTTTGCCTTCGTTATTTCCAAACCCTGCAATAGCTCCTTTGCTCAGGGCTGCGGGAAGTGCCCATTTCTCAACACTTTTCTTTGGCTTATGTTTGTCATCCTCTGAATTACCGCACCAGGGAGTCCAGTCAGCCCAACACCAGGCCCTGCTGTTCACGCCTCTCCTGCTCCTTGAGATCATAGAGGGAGAAATTAGTTATTTATCTCAAGCACCACTGCAAGGCACTTCCCCTGCAGAAGTGTTTGTTTTGATCCCTCGCTGGACAAGGAGGCTCCACAGGGAAAACCAGCGTGGTGGCAATGCCGGGTCCGGCAGGAGATGGGATGAGGATAGGGCAGCCCTTGGGGCTCCTGGGAGAGGTGTGAGTGTGGAGACCATCACTAAGCACATGAGAGGGGTCCCCATCATGCTGACATGCTTCCCTGAGGCTTCTCCTCGAGCAGATGCTGTCTGCAGCTCCTGAGGGTTTCCAGATGTTGTTGTCCCATTAGGAAACCTGTTGGCCATGGTTTGATGCCATGGTGAGATGGATGCTGAAACCACATGGTGCTGGAGGAGCACCTCATCCCAAGCTGGCCATGACAGCACCAGGGGTACAGCCCAGGATGCTCTGCCAAGCAGAGAAGAACTGAACAGATTTGGAATTAAGAGGAAGAAACCTTTCTCCAGCACAGCCCATGGTCACTGGACACGGTCCCCAACCCTGGCCCCAGGGATCCTGCCTGTCCTGTTACTCTTTGCAGAGCAACACCAGCCCTGCATGGGCATCCAGGCTTTAGGCACGGGCAGAACAGACCAGGAATCACTCACCAGCTCAGAGATGTGAGGTGGAAGGATGCTGCCTATCCTTGGAGATCGTATCCCACCTCCCCTTCTCCCTGTGCCAAGGTCAGGAGTCGCTGGTTTCATTGCTGAGCCCACTGGTCCCATTGCAGACCAGGCTGGCTCCTCAGCCATTGCAACAGTCAGGATGCTGCCAACACTCATGAGCCCTTCGCCTTGCATGGGCAGCACTAGGACCGGCCTCATAGGCTGCCAAGGAAAGGGCATAGGGAGCTGCAGCTTTAAAGAAAGAAGAGGAGCAGCGGGAGGAAGAAAACACACAATGGGCCCAGTGGGTAGACCTGCTATTTAAGTGCTGTTGAGGAGCAAGCGGGAGGAATTACAGGATGATAGTGCCCTGACAGCTGCCATTTCCCACCGCCAGTCTCCCCTAATGGAGTCCTAATGTAGTGGTGGGCTCTTTGCTGACAGCCCAGCCCGAGACAGGGCTCGCCTTTGTGCTGGTGACAGATGGGACAGTCCCGCAACAAACCTGTAATCCTCTGATTTCTGCCACTGGCTCAGCTTAACCCTTTATTCCCCTGGCCCCCAGGTATGTGGGGTCCAACCTGCCCCCGGGGTCCCACATCGAGATGTGATGTGTCCAGTAGCAAAGAAAGGGGTTGGGAAGAGGAAGCAGCTCCCTCCAGCTCCCTCTGCATCACTGGATGGGACAGCGTGAGAGGGGCTCAATCTGGTCACCAAACAGAGCCAAAGCAGGTCCCTGTGGGGAAAGTGGGACCCCACTCTGGTTGTGCTCCTCGTGTTGCTCTGCCTGTGTGACATTTAAGCAGGCAGGTGAGTGCAGGCAGATGTGCTCCTCAGCACTGTGCTCAACTGGAGGGCTCTAGGCTGCCTGCCCAGCACAGCACCCACCAGAAACCTCCTGCTGCCACTGGCTGCTGGCTTTGGCACTGAACCTCCTTGCCTGCCTCCCAATTACCCCATAACGGGGAGGAATTAGGCAGTTTTAAGCTAAACGTTTTGGCAGTACTTCCAAGAGCAGGCTGCCTCGGCTACATGCAGCTCCGGCCCTGATGTCCCGGGGTTGTGTGTTGGGAAAAGGATGGCTGTGCTTAGGGACCCTCTGCACCACAGGGATGCTCTCACCCCTAGAATGCATAAGGGGAAGATTAACCACCTGCTGATCCCTTCTCTCCCATCCCAAAGGGCACAAAAGATCCCGGAAGGGTTTTTTGGATGCTTCTTTGTTAGGCAAACTTCCAAGCGCCTATGTCTCCTTCCCAGCATGGAGCATCTCTTACTTTCACCCTATCTGACCTCCAATGCATATCTGGGTCTCTATCCCCTCTGGTAAATCCCACCGGCATCCTTCTAAGCTTCCAGGAGCTCTCTCCTCAGCATTCAGACGCAGGGACATCACCCAGGATCACAGGCACTGAGCAAAATGTCACCAGCCTGGAGGGGTCCCAGCATCCTTCTCACCTCCCCCTGAGCTCCCATCCCACTGGTATCATACCTGCCTGCTTTCCTGCCTGCACAGCACTTAGCAGGTAGGACAGAGAGCTCCAGCAGGGTCCATCTGCTTGCTGCATCCTGAGCTGAGCCCCTCCAGCTCACCTGGACCTACCCAAGGCCACGAGGAATAACAACATCCCCATACCTCATCCCTGCCTGATCAAACCCTGGGGAGCAGCTGAGACCCTGGAGCCAATCCCAGTGGATACTGAGGGTCCCCATCACCCTCTGCTCAATGGGCCCTCCTCTACAGGAAAGCGCAATGCAGGTCCCCAGCACAATTAGCCAACAAGTGGCTGTTTTGTGAGGGATTGTTGCTGATGTGTTTTAAGTGGCTTTCTGAGTGGAAAATGTGAGGCGCTGGAGAGGCCAGCAGACAAAGAAGGGGATGCATTAGGTTTTATTGGTCTGCTTCGCGCACATCTGACATCACTCCATGGAGCAAGTTCTGCGTGGCTTTGGGGAAAATGAGGAATAAAGCAAGGAAAAGGGGCCGAAGGTACAGGGGAGGGGGGAGCACGAGCGATTCAGGAAGGCAAGTATGGGCTTAATAGCAGGAGACACTGGAGCAAACTGTGTCAACCAGATGGGACCCGGGTGCTGCGGGAGGAGAGGGGAATTAGCCAACCCGAGCTTTGTTCCAGCAGAAAGCACGGCCCTCTCCCCCCAGGAGCTGCCTCCATGTGATATAATACAGCCCCTTTCAGCCACTAAGCTGGCCAAGGACAAAAGTCACTGATAAATAGCGAGAGGGTGAGGCTGAAAGCAAAAGGCAGAATTGCCAAGAGCCCCTGCTTTCTCCTCGGGCTGCCCGCACTGCTGTGCATCTGCCTTGGTTGATGGTACCTGTGGCTCAGTGGTGATGGGGGTGATGCTATGGGACAGGGCTGGAGACAGGAGGGGTTCTGGGGACATGGTGTCGTTAGCAAGGTGGTTGCAGTCCATGTTTTCTCTGCCCCGAATCCCTTTGCCAAGCCATAAGAGCCCCACCACACACCAGGAAGGGCTGGAGCCTGCTGTTCCAGATGTGTCCCCCAGCAGCCCACTGCTTGGCCTTATTAAGGCAAGGTGCATTCTTTACCTTCACTTCCACACCCTCTCACCAAATAAGACTGTTCAAACATCTCTCACCCAGCCCCAAATGCCATAAGGAGACCTCGCTGAGTGCTCCTCTAGCAGCCACCTGCATCCCTCTATTCATATAGGGTCCAGTGAGACGCTTGTACCCTTACCCATGCCACCCCCTGCCCATGGTAGCCCTGTGCCTGCGGGGAGCAGTGCTTGAGAGCTGAAGCCACCCCTGCTCCTCAGGTTTTTGACCATTTGCACCCCAGCTTGGAGCTCAAGACCTGCAAACTGGACAGAGGAGATCCTAAACATCCACAGCACGGCCCTCTCCCCCCAGGAGCTGCCACCCTCATTTGAGGTCTCCCTCCTGGCCAAGCACTTAAACCACGTGTCTGTGCAAACAAGCGGGACCCCCGTCCTCTCCATTCTCTCTGGAAGAGTCATCCATGCTCTCGCAGAAGCATTGATCCAGATCAACCAGGAGACACATTAGGTGGCCCCGGGGTCAGGAGATCAGTGGCTCAGCTGGCTGCCTGCTGCCCCGTGCCCGTAGGGTCCGGCTATGCAGGACCAGGATGGGCAAGGGGAGCACCAAGGGCCTTGGGAAGCCCCTTACTTCACCAAGGGGGCTGGGGCCAAAGTGCTTTTTTGCCAAGGGGAGGTAAAACAAATCGATGAGGGGTCGCTGTGACACAGTGACCCTGGCGCTAAGCCCTGGCTTGAACGTGTGACAGTAAATCTGGGCAGGGGGCTCGGAGGCAGATGGCTGGAGGGGAAAGGCGAGACCAGGCTCTTGGTGGTGGGATGAGGAAGGGGCAAAAGCTTCCAAACCAGGAGGAGTCCAGGAGAAGAAGAGAGAGAAGTTGGGAAAGGACCATTTGGATATGGGGATGATGCCTCTGTTGGGATGCCCCTTGTAGCTGAGAGCCAAGCATCACTCCCAAGTGGTCCCTTCTGCTGCTGCATGTGGCCTGATCCAGCTGGGAGGGCTGCAGGGTGCTGGAGCAGAGGCACCCTGAGGTCTCTCAAAACCCATTTTCACCCCCTCTGAACAGAGGTCTCAGTTTCCAGCCCTCACCTCTTGGCTCCCATCTCTCAACCCCCACCAAAGCCAGAGGGGAGGGTAGGAAGGCACAAACAGCTGCAGATCCAGTTACCTGCAACCAACAAAACCTACCTGTGCCCCTCTCCATGGGGATGAACCACAAGGACCCCCCCGGCCCTCCCCGAGCATCGCTGCCTGCCACGATCGAGTGACCAGATGGACATGGGGCTAGCACCGCAGCCTCCTCTGAGGGTCCCTTGTGTGTCCCCCCCGAGCCGGCTGAGCTTTGACGCTGTGTCCCCCCGGGGCAGCCTTTTGTCAGGGGCGTGCAGAAGGGCCCCTGTGTCCCTCTGATCCCAGCCGGCCCCACGGCAGCGAATCCCGGCCGGAGCATAAAGCTGGCTTTCAGGGAGCTGGCGTTGGGAAACTCCCTGGGAAGAAGCAAGGGAGCTTCTTGTTAAAGGGGGAGACAAAGCCACCTTGTTAAGGGGTTTACAAAGGCAACCATCTCCCCCTTGCCTGGGAAGCTCACAACCGGCGACTCTCAACCGCACCGGGGGGATGGATGGCTTTCCCTTGGAAAGATAGAAACCCTTAATAGCCACGCTGTGCTGCAGCCCTATGACCTGTGTGCAGGGCCCAGGGCACCTTCCCTGCTCCCATGAACTGCTTGGAGCCACGTCTCTGAAGGAAAAGGGGAGACAAACGCTCATCAAGGGGATTCCATACTGTTCCTGTGAGCGCATCATCACAGCCAGTGTCCCTGTTGAGGGGACTCCATCCTTGGCACTGCAGCCCATGGACCACCACCTGCACTACATTGTATTGGGCAGCACAAGAGCATCTTCTGCCCCTCATCTGGGAGAGATGGAGCCCCAGGAGGAGATGTAATGGGGTCACAGTCCCACAGAGCACAGCCACACAAGACCTCCCTGCTTCCTTCCTGCAAAACATCATCGCTTTTGCTTACATGGACCCTTTCTCTGCCTATTAAAGTTTAAGCAAAAACTCAGCAACCCCACAGCTGCTCTATTCCACTGGGAATTTTCTCTTAAAACCCATCTATTCTTACTGCTCTTTGGAGGAAAACGTCCTTTCCCTGGACAAGATCAGCGCAACCTTTGGCACAGCCATGGGATCAGATGGTGGGATCGGATGAGATCTCAGCCTCTGATGGGCACCCCAAAGCCCCCATTTTGCAGACCACACCAAGGGGCTCCAAACACCAAGGCCATACCTGATTCCCCAGGATGCGCTGCCCAAACCTGTGCATTGTTCCGAGCTGTTCCTGGCAACGCTTGTGCTAACCCCCACATACACATTAAACCTTAAACCTGAACCTCCAGAGAAACAGGGGAATTGTTTTTGCTATAGTGATGCAGCAGGCTGCAGTAGTCAGTGTTGGCTGGTGAGCTTAGAGAAACCAGAACCCTGAGCATGTACAAAGCCCAACTGGGTGTTAGAGCCACCCAAGAAGGGGAGATCTGCCTCTGCAATCCCTAGGGATGGGCAAAACGGACCAAGCCCCACGCAGTGAACCCCACGGAGCAGCAAGTGTATTGCCAAAGAAACCAAATTAACAGCAAAGAGCTTTCAGCCCTGCTTTTCCCTATGGTACATCCGTGCCTCCCACCTACGCTTGCAGGTGGCACTCAAGGGGGGCCACATCCTACCTGCCATCATCCTCACATCCTCCTCCTCTCCCTGGGGAAAGGCCATCCCTGTGTGTGCACGGCTGGAGGACATGCCAACTTACCCACTTTGAGACAGCAAATGTAAGCTGCACGATGCCACCCCAAGTGCCAGTCCTTCACCAGGACACCCCAGCCATGGGGCTGCACCCCATGGGGCTGCTGGAGGCAGCTCTCCCACACCAGGACCAGGATAAATTGGAGTGCTGCAGCTTTAAAGCAGCGTGTATGCTCCTTGGCTGGCTGCAGGGCTGGTGGCAGCGGGGAGAGCCAGAGGACACCTGCGGAGATCCTGTACAGCTGGGGAAGATTAGCCTTTTCCACTAGACAAGACCCATTACCATGTTCCAATATACCATCACTTCCGCTAGGAGAGCCTGCAGATGAGATATCGATTGCTGCGACCCCGGACGAGCCCTTACCCACAGCCTGGGAGGGCGACAGAACAGCCTCATAGCATAGCCCATGGTGTAAAGAGGGGGCTCAGCTTCCCAAGGGCATCCCCAAAGGACCCGCAGCACCAGGAACTGCCTTGGGGCAGGCTGGAGCTTGGATGATGCTTACTGGGGATACAGAGAAGAGCTTCGAAGTCCAACAGTGATGCAGGTCCCTTCCCAGTGGATGCTCTGCCCTGGGGATGGGGAGCCCACACTCACTGCCCTTAAAGCCGGGTGTCGCAGAAACAAGCCTGCCACCTTGAAAACCCAATATGTTACCCCAAAATACCCCTGAAAGGGTTTTACCAGGCAGTTCAGGAACTTCTCACACCATGCTGCTCACCTCCTGCTGCAATGTGAGACTGGCAGCCCCTGAAATACCTCCCCAATATGCACCAGGGGTGGAAGGATGCTGGGAACATGTAAGGATGATAATGAGAAACCACCGAATCCTGAGAACTGGAAGTACTGATGGTAATTAAAGTAGTAATTAAGCAAGTGGTGTTTCATTCACAGTATCCTCTTGCTGCAGCCCCTGGTGGCTGCACCAAGGGGAAAGGGCAGTGATGCCCTTGATCTCCTCTATCCTGTGACCCCATGGCTTTCAAGAGGTTTTATTTCCTCGAACTGGGTTTGACTTGGCTTTTCCAAAACACTGAGCTCCACTTTACCAGCACGATGTGTTCTCAGCCCCATTGGAAGCCAACACATGAGGCTCCTCCAAGGCTGACCACAGCCATGTCCCCCACCACCTGCAAGAGCACCCCTTGTGCTGCCCAAGGAGCTGGATGCCATGGTACACAACATCCTCAACCTTCAGCCAAAAACCTCACTGCACACCACAGCGGGTGCAGCAAGGCTTGAGCAACCAAGGACCCTCAGGGCTGGGCTTCAAAGTGCTCAGCTCAAGTGCTAGGGCCAATTTGAGGCCCTGAAGTTAAATGGATTGAAGTATCCCAGGGAGAGATGATCATGGTCCGATGACCGATGTCCGATCCGGCATTTCTCAAGCATTGGGATGTAAGAAGCTTCTGCTGTGACACTTTCTTATTTGGTTGGGTGTTTTTTTTCCCTAAGGAAAAGACACCATCTCCTCTTTGCACCAAGTAGTTTCAGACTCCAGTTTGCCAGCAGAGCCCTCTGTCATGGCCAAGCATTGTTGCTGCTGACAGTGAGTAGTGGAGGTCCCATGGGCCAGCACAGTATCCTGAATAGCAGCAGCAATATTCCCATCTTGCTTTTCAGATGATGCCCCCAGGAGATGGCTCCTGATGAGGTTTCAAGCCCTTTCCTCCACCTGGAAGAGGGCTACTGTGGGATGAACAGTGCTGGCCCAATGTGGGCTCAGCACCACATCCCCATTGACCATCACCGCTGCTGCAGGGCTCTGGGTTGCAGCTCATGTAGGACCCCCACATGAAGCTGCACTTTCAGCAAGGACTTGCTGCCATAAGCAATGGGATGTAGGGAATAGGGTGGCCCCACGCAGCATCCCCGTGCCCCACAAGGGTTGGACAGGTTCCATCAGCCCAGAAAACCATTTCTCTCCCCTCACCTGACAGCCCTCTGCTGCTTTCTCCTCCCAAGATGGTCGCTGCCAGTAATAGCAGGGAAAGTCACATCCAAGCTGGGAAAATAACCTGTTATTTTCCCAGCTGTGATGTCAGAACTTGTCATGCTCACAGGCTCAGCAGCAGGGCAGGCAGGGCACGTCTGAACGTCCTCAAATGGCCACGGGGCCTGGCTGTGCCCTGCGGGCTCCAGAGACATTCCCCTTTTTGGTGGCAATGCTGCTTTTGCTCCCTAAACGTGTCAGAAAGCAGCACATCCCCGCTGCTGGGATGTGGTGAGTGGTTCCCTGTGTCTGTGCCCTGGGTACCACAGGTTGCATCACTCCCAGTCCCACAGAGCATCTCTGCTCTCAGCCTAAGGTCACCCACCATGAGGACATCCCAATGCAGGTCCTTCCCCATCCTCGTCAGAGCAGAAGCACATCCTAATTGTTTTCTTTCTTTCTCCCTGCTCCTACTGCAGTTTTGGAGCACACGTCCCTCACTGAGCCATCCCTGCATCCTGGCTGAGTGCTGCAGCCTGAGCCATAAGGGGACCCACAACCCACTTAGGCGCGATGGATGGGAGAGAAACCCGCTGCCCAGCCTCTCCTGCAGCACCATCAGAAGATATTCCCCCTTGTCTTTCCCGTTTCAACAAGCCCCAGCTCTGCTCTTTAAATGAAGACGAAAGAAAAGGGATCAAATCCTCTTAACGCATCCCCAGCACCCCACTCACCCTTCTGCACCAGCACCAAGCAGGGCGACGTCCCTCGCTCCCCACCTTCCCACCAAGGTACCACCAAACCCCCCCACGTCCTTCAGAGCCACTTAATCCATTACAAATTCCACAAAGCCTGGCTTGGGGAAGCGCTGGGCCAGAAGAGCAAACAAACAAGGCAGGAATAAAGCCCGGCTCTCAATGAGCGGACCCAGCGCACGTGGCCGGGGTTTTATTCCTTTCCCCCACTTTTCCTCCGGCCAACCACCTTTATTTAATGATTGCATTTCACTCGCTGCCCCGTAACAAAGCCATCACCTCCGGGGAGACAAGTTACAATCACAAATTACCACCACAATTAGCGCTACTTCTGAAGAGAAATTAAAATGGGAGCGGTGGGGGGGGGGGGAGCAGGGAAGGCTCCCGCGATTGATTGCTATTCATCCTGCTTTACGGTGACCTTGCTCTGGAGACGATGATATTCCTTCAGCCTGGAAAACAGGGGTTAGGGAGGAAAAAAAAAACACACCCTAAATGAATTAATTGTAAATTAACAGTAATAACACACATTTCCTTTCAGTTAATTGAAGCAGAATGAGGGGCGTGAAGAACAGGCGCTTGTTAAGGCCTGTACAGTTTAATTCTTTTTGTTCCCTTTTCCACGAGATAATGTAATTAATTTATCTTGGGGGGGGGCAGATGGTGGATAGGGAGAACAAAGCAGTTAACAGGCAATGGAAAAATTAAGAGCCTATTATGTAAATGTGGCATGGTTTACAGCCCCGGTGTTGGGGAGGATGATATGTATAGTGGGGTCTGAGGGGTAAGTCAAATAGCAAGATGCTGTGCGGGGGAAAGCTGTAATTAGGCTGGGCTGGTTGGATAGGGCTCAGAGGGGGGGTCTTGGTGCACCCCCAAAGCAAAGGGGAAGAGCCCCATGGGTGCTGGGGGGGGGGGTGCCCCCTTTGGGGAGGGTCTCATTTCAACCCCACAGACCTCAGTGAGTTGATGTTGATGAAGCCGGTGGCATCGGCAGGCTCGTAGTCCCCTTGTACGTTCATGCTGCAGGGAGAAAGGCACCATCAGTGGGTTGGGAGGTCCTGTGGGGGCTTGGGCTGTGGTTTGGGTACGGAGAGGATATGGGTGACTCCCTGGTCCAGTGCCTGCTGCTGCCCCTCCTCAGTTGCTGGGGGCTTGGGATAGGGTCCCCGTTATCCCCTGGAGAAGGGGCATGTGGCCTTGGGAACAGCAGAACCACAAGGTCACTCCTAGAGACACAGCCCCAAAATTCCCTTTATGGTCCCTCGTGTGCATTATCACCTTTCCCCACCTTGCATCAAGGAGGGATGTTCGTCCTGTCCCAGAGCTGTCTCTGGGTATGGCTGTCCCCTGCCAGGCAGGGACACCGGTGTCCAGGGCAGGACAGTGGTGTTTTGGGCCCCTGGCACTGGTAGGGTTTATGGCCACAGCGGCTGGTGCCTCACCAAAGGCAGCAGCCACCCACCACATCCCAGCTCCGATGGTTTCCTACATCCCCAAAACACACGGCTCATTTCCCAGAAACCACAAACCCTGAAGGAGGAAGTGAAGGGAAATAAAGGGAGAAGAAAAAACCAGAAAGAGTTTACAACGATTTTACCTCCCCTGACGGGCTACAGAAAAACCTCTGTGCTTTTATTTTTGCTCATTCGAGTGGTTCTGACCTGCTCTATAATTACGTTACTTTCTACCTACTGTGCAGAGGCATTTCCACACAGCTCTGCCTCTCACAGCTTTCTCTCGGGTTCCTGTGACGCCGTCACTCAAAAGCTTTCAAACCAGCGATGTAGAAATCAGAAAGAAAAGGAAAATGGTTGGAGACGCAGGGAGAATAAGTGCCCTGCTTTTCTCTCCCTCTTTTTCCTCCATCCCACCCCCCTCCATCCTCTTTTTTTTTCCTTCCCTCTTTTTCTTTTTTTTTTCTGATTTTTTTATATACTTTATTCATTTAATCTCTCCAAGTGAGAGTGCGAAGCATAATGAAGGGTTGGGACGGATTATTAGGAGCTGTTGATTTCGAGGGGGAGGGAAAGGGGGAAAAAAAGCCAGAGAAGAGAAAGGGAGAAGATAATTTGACATTTACTCCGACTGATCTAAACTCATTCGGGTGTATTTATGGCTTATAAAGTGGTTAGAGAGATTGAAAGGGGTTGAGGGAGGGCTGGGGAGGGGAGCGAGTGCAAGAGAGAAAGAGAAAACAACATGAAGAAAAGGGGAAAGCCAGACGGAAAAGGAATAATATTGACTTGAAAGCATGGCTTGTGCTTTGGCTGGGAGGATGGCGTCACTGCAGATGGGATGAGATGGGATGGGATGGAGTGCGATGCGCTGCGGTGGAGTGAGCTTGGATGGGATGCTCGCTGCCCCACGCCGGTCCCCCAAACCCCACTCACCTCACCAGCTCCTCGTTGTACAGCGAGCGCGGGGACTCCCTGCCCAGGATGTAGACCTGTCCCTTGAACACAGAGAGGCGCACGGTGCCCGCCACGGCCTCCTGCGAGCGCCCGATGCACTCCCGGAGGAACTCACACTCGGGGCTGTGCCAGAAGCCTACGGGCAAGAGGAAGGGTGATGGGGACAGTGGGCAGGATGGGGGGTCCCAGGGTGACCAAGCAGGGATGTGGTTGCAGGACTGGGAGAGGGAAATGAGGTGCTGGGACACCCAGGTTCAGCTCTGAGGGATGGGAACCTCACGTGTTCTCCTTCCCTTTGGATTCCCGTTTGGGAAAGGAGGCTTCCCATGTGGGAGAGGAGGCTGGAACTGGCTGGTGGAGAAGAGTCAGCGAGGCCATTCTCCTGTCAGCTTTGGTAAACATGAAACTGCCACTCAACAAACACCATCTTAGGAGGGTCAGGTAGAGACAGACTGATGGACACAAACCTGGGGGGGATCAACTGCCGGCCCCTAGTAAGGGGTTGAGCTGTTCTCCCCTGGGATAGGTAAGGATCAGCCCCAAGTGGCCAACCCCAACCATAAGCTCTGCTCATGGGGAAGTTTGACTTGTTCTCCCTGTGCTCCCAGAGCAGGAAGCTGGTGGGACACAGGGAACCGGCGCTGGTACCCGCAGAAAACTCCATCCAACCCACAATGATGGCAAGTGCTCCATTCCCACCCCAGCTGCAGAGTACTAGTCCCCCAGCACCCCAGGTTCCCCAGAGCTCAGACAATGAGTGCCCAGGCTGATGTGGTCACACCGCAGCCCCCCATAACAGCCTATGGGAGCAGTCCCCCGCATTGCCATCCACCGAGGCCACCTTGGGTGGATGGAGGGGCAGCAGCCCTACCTGCTATCCCTGTGCCCCCTCCTATCCCTAAGTGGGGTAATTAGCCAGGGAGACCTGGAATAAAGCCTGGGAGATGGAAAGGGAGATAGGGGTGGAGAGAGAAAGAGCCCATTCACCACGCTCCGGTCAGCCCCGGGTTTTATCTTCCCCATCGCCCCCCGCTCTCGCACACCGGTGCCCTCTCACCTTTCCCTTCCCAGCTGCGCTCCCACCGAAGCCATTAAAGCAACAAACAGCTTCTTTTGTGTTTGCCCTCCTCAGCCCCTGAGCGGGGCTGTATCCTGCAGCCTCATCCCTGGGATCTGCCCCGCTCCAAAGCACCGCATCAGAACCCTGCAACCCTTCACTACTGAAACCATATCCCTGACCCAAACCCCGTCATGGTACACCCAAGCGGTCCGGGGACCCCATCCCATCAACAGCACTGCCATGCGGGTAGGGAGCCCTTATCCAAGCAAATACACCCCTATTTCGGTAACCACCCCCGTTTGCAACTCTTCAGACATGAGGATTGATGCAGGGCTGTTGCATCCCTGTAAAAAGCAACCCAAGACACATTAAAGTAATAACCAGCTACTTAAATCCTGACTCTGACAGCTCCAGGTGTGAGGAAGCAACCCCCCTCCTTGCCCCCCACTGCACACACATTCCCCATTGGAAGCGGATCCCCCTTAATGACCTTCCTGCCTTGTAACCTCCATTCGGCCCTAATCACAGAGGGACAATGGCATTTCCACACCTGGCTGTACCTGCGGGAGGGAAACGGGCTTCAAAGCCATCCCTCCACAATGGGATCAATGGGATGGGGGGGAAGATAAACACTCATTCTCCTAAAATCAGGACTAGGTGCAATAATGAGGTGTTAAAGGAAGGTGAGCTTGAAAGCCTGGCCTCCGGCATGGGGACCCACGGGTGCTGTTTGCACCCCTTTGAGGGTGTTGCTTGGATTTGGGCTCAGCTGCTAAGGGACCATGCTGAAAATCCCTTGGGATTCAGCATCTGGAGCCAGGGAAACAGCAGCCCTTGCCTGCTTATTATGCATATTTAGGGCCCCAAATATGGTTTAAGCAGCAAAGAGGCTTGGGCACTGCAGAGGAAGATACAGGAGGGAACATCCTTGAAGGGGAAGGTGCTGAGGACAAGCAGAGGTATCAGAATTTAGAGGGGAGAAGACAGCCTGACCCAGTCCTACTGGATCTGCTGCTCCCAAAGCTCAAGCTTCCAGAGCCTGGTTGTTTTTGTGGGATCTTCCCATGGAAGATCACAACGGAATCATGCCAGCCACTGTGGTTAGAGGGAAATGCCTAGAAAGAGATGGGAGGAGGAATTGGGAGGCTGAGAAATCAGGACCCAGGAAAGATAAAAGTGTTGCTCGGCTGAGAGGAAAACCTCAGTGCAGGGTTCCAAGGACATCAGCTCTGAACTAGACAGGGCACAGGACATGGGGACACCACTTGGAGCCGTGCAGCAGGCACCAGCTATGAGCAGCAGGGCTCTGAACTCACCTACGGCTATTCGGGCTAAACCTGCATCCTTCAATTTAGCACCAGCAACCGGGTCAGGGCTGATCCATGGAGCAGACACTGGGGCAGTGCTGATGTCCCTTCCCGGGGGTGTCATTCCCTGTCCCCTGCACCTGGCAGCTCCCACCCTAGCAGTGCAGGGCAGGGACTGAGCTGAGACCCCTCAAACTCATCACACACGAGGAAGGACAAGGGACTTGTTTCTGTCCCTAACTGCGGGTGAGAGCCAGTGTCCCCTATGGCTCCTGGCCCATCACAACGCTGTCCTTGCCCAGCCTGGCCATGCTGCGAGCCCCTCCTGTATCCCGGCAAAGCCACAACCCGCAGTGCCGCTGTGTGGGCTGCGCGTCGCATAGCACGGCCAGGACCCTGCTGTCATATAGATCCTGAACCACGGTGGCTGGAGGGACACAAAGGGGCAGTGAATTAGAGCCTGTGAGACGTGAATGTGTTGGATGGGGCAAAGCGGCGGCGCTGAGCTGCGAGAGACGCCTGGAGCATCCCACACCTGCAAACCATCCTGGAGGCAACATCACCTCCCGGAGGCGGGCACAGAGCCTTTTTGACATGAAAACAGGCAGAGCATGGGGTCAAGCTCAACCCTTGGCATGAGCAAACCCGGTTTTCACCTGTGTGAGCAGCCTTAAAACCCACACCTGAATTTTACAGCCCTGAGCACACGTACCAGCAGGACCTGCAGCCTGCAGTAGTGACAAGGGAGGAAGAGGAGGAAGGCTGGGAGATGCTGCGGTGGCAGGGACGGACTGAAGGACCACACGTACCATTGTAAACCAGCTCGGAGAATTTCAAGGCGAGCCCCTGCTTGATTTTCCGTACTTCCCGGTCCATGGTGAAGGCTTCGATATCTAAATGCGCGTGGTATAGGATCGTTCCCGCTGGGGTCTCATAGATACCTAGCCATTTTGCCAGGCAGGGGGAAAAACAGAAAAAGAGAGAGAAACGAATGAGGCCAAAACTGTCAGCAAATGACAAAAAATAATGACTTGGCTGACAGAAGGAGCCGTGGTCGAGCGCATTCAGTTGCTGCTCGCTGTAAAATGCATCTGTCATTATATTCATGCTGGGGCCGAGACAGTCCACTCCGCACCTTGCGGAGAAAATGTCTAGATTCTCCTCTTTGAAGAGGCACTCTGACGAGGCTAAATGACAGGCTTTGGGAACCGATCCCCCCACCGATCCGTGCCCAGCGCTGCGCCGCTGAAAACCTGTAATTAAAGGAACGATGCGGGGCACAGGCACGGGGAGTGAGGGCCTGAAATACCCTCCTCTCCCCTCGGCCGCTGGGAAGCAATGAGGCTACCTGGGGGCTGGGAGGGCAGCCTCATTTGGGGACGGCAGGCCCCCCCCCCGTTTCCATTGCGTGAGGCCTGGGGATGGAGGGATGCTTATTATTTTGGTGATAGGGGCCAACGCTGCGGGTGAGATGCTCCCTTTGTTGCAGCTGCTCGGGGATTATTTGCTGTATAACGTGTTTACTTGGTGTTTAAATATCACAGAATCATAGAACCAACCAGGTCGGAAAAGGCCTTTAAGATCAAGTCCAACCATTAAGAGGAGGGTGGCCATAGAGTGGCTTCAGGTTGGATGTGGGTGGAAAGATGGGGGGGGAATGCTGAAACAGTCTGGCATGGATGTTACCTGCCATAGCTGCTCCACCAGCACATCCACTGCTTGTCCCCTCCAAGGGCCGGGCATCTGTGCGATGGCACAGCCATGGGAATGGTGAAGGGAGCCTGCACAGTTGAGTTTTGCAGGGACATAAGGAAACCCTATAGGAAACGATACCTGCCAAAGGGGATGTCCCTGCTAACAGGGGTGAGATAAGCCCGTGGGCTGTCATGGGGATCAAACCTGCACCGGGATCTGTCCACTCTGCTCTGGAGAGCAGCACAGTTTCAAGTGAGTCCTATCCCAGGGTAGCCACAGTCCCGTGGACACGGCAGGAGCTGTGTCTATCATGGCAGCCCAAGCTCCTTCGGCAGACCTCATCCCTACCTGTGTCCATGATCTCAGTGTCCTACAGGCACAGGGCAGGCTCAGTCTGTCCCAAAGAAGAGCTACCGCCTCCTCCCAGGCCACCCCAGCGGTGCTGCAGCCTGGTCCCCAAAGGCAGCTCCAGGCTTCTCACCATCCACCCATCCCCACAGTGCTACAGGAGTTGACAGCCAAGTTAACACCAAACCCATCCGTCCCCATGGGCTTGGTGAGCACAGAAGACTGCTGTTGGCCCCCTCCAGCCCCTGAGCATGAAGCCCAGATGACACTAACACAAATAATATTCCCTCTCCTTCCCCTTAGGTGGTGTTAACCCCAGTTTGGACTGAACCAAGATATGGGTTTATGTCTTGACCCCTATCCCCTGCTGTTTGCCTGCACCCCTGCCTGTCCCGTTTGACCTGATGCTAAAGGACCACAGACCAGAGAGTGACAGCGAGGGGAGAGGAGCTGACCTCCACTCTCCCAGTCACCGAGGAGACAAGAGACACCTTCAAAGTGACACTCGCAGCTTCTCCAAGTGTCTATTTTCATCTCCCTGTGTTTACAGGGAAAAGACAGAGGTGTCAGCACCGCAGCCCAGTGATGCTTCAATCACCCCGTAATTACTGCTGGGGAGGGGGGAAACGGGACGTGGGGGGCAGCCAAGGAGACAGCTGCTGCTTAAAATCTGTAACCTCTGCTGTCAGTTCATCTCCATCGGAGCCGTTCTGCTGTGCTGAGTGCGGGCCGGCATCCCTGGCACAGGACGGGATGCGGTGGCTTCCCGAAGGGAACGGGACGGCGATGCTGCCCATGGGAAGATGCTGCTGGCGCAGGGTTAAAGCTGAGCGTGGCCTGCTATGGGTTCATCACACTGAAAACGTTTTCCACTTTCCTCCTCCATCGGATCAATGCATTGAGAGAAGGGAAAAGGAAAGGCGAGAGCCGAGGGGAGGAAAAGCCGCAGCTGAAGGCAGCGCTCGGCTCTTTGGGCAGCGGCCGTCCCCTCCTTTCCGCTTCCTCCCCACTGATTTCATTTACTTCACTTAATTAGCCCCCCTTCGGAGTTAAAAAGATAATTTGATAATGAGGATGTGAAAGGCGGGGGAGGCAGCACCAGGCTCCTGCCTACAGCCAAGAGCCCCCGGCTGAGCCGTGCCCCCCCAGCCGGCTGCAGCACCGCGCCCCAGCACCCCGTAATTAGCCACCGTCCTCCCAGTAAAACAAATATAGCAAAACCGAGTTAATAGAGCTGGGAAGGGGGGGGGGGGGGCCCCCATGCTCTGCTCACCCCCACTCCTATTAGGCCTTAATGAAGTTCAATTAGGAGCTTGGTAAAAATCAATGCAAATGAGTTTTGCTCCTCTCTCACTCCCTGGGTCTGGGAGGTGAGGGAGAGGAGGCACCTTTGGTGCCACCTCCATGGCCATGGAGGGGTCCTGCTGTGCTGCCCGTGCCTCACTTTCCCCTGCAGAGTGGGTTCCCTGGAGAAAAGGGGCTCCCTGTGCTGCCCCAAGTAACCTGCGCAACTCAAGTCCACAGGGCCTCAGCATGCTGCTGGGATTTAAGGGATCATGTCCCACCTGCAAACCCAGGTCCTGTCCCCTTCCCTATTCAGCCTAACACTATTGGGGTCCAAAATGCTCCTGGCCGTGAGGTGGTGGAGCCATCCCGAGCTGCCCTGCGCTCCAAAACCAGGTGGGTACCAGAAGCATCCTCCTGCTCCATCCTGCTCCTGCCCTATTTCTCAGAGCAGATTTCTGGGAGGTTTTCTCTTAATCCCAAAGAGCAAAATGGGGGCAGGATGCTGCTCACATCAAAGGGGAAACCCCACTGTCAAGGTCTGGTTCTGATCCCTGAAGCACCCAACCTTGTATATCCCCACAGCAAACCTGGTCCTCCTGCATCTGCCAGCACACACACAGCACTGATCGCTTGGCAGTGTCACACAGGAGACAGACATGACAGATTAATGGGGTTTAGAGAAATTACTGAGTGCTGAAGGGTCACTAGAGCTTGTCAGTGCCTCTTAGAAAAATAAACCAGATTTTGACAAATTACTCAGCATCCTGCATGCAAATGCATGGGTTGGTGAGTGTGGGTTAGGGTTTCTTTTTCCTTCCTTCTTTGAGTTTTAATTTGGTTATTCAAACACACATCAAATGATTTGGGGTTTTAGTTCTCGCCTCTTGTAGTGATGCTCTCTTGTAGTGAGGGGGAGGCCACAGGCTGAGCCTTACCAAAAATATTTGCTGATGCTCTGCAGAGAGGGCAAGTGTAAAGAAAGAGAGCATTTAATTAGGTATTAATGAGATTTAAAACACAAGAGCAGGGATGAGGAGATGGGAAATGATGCTGAGCAACCTCGATACTTAGTTCTGCACAGGGCAGCTCGCTGCCTGCAGAGATTGCCAATGAAGGTGATCCTAATGGATGATCAATATTAAGAGTCACAGCCTGAAAAGCACGGATAAATCGAAGAACTGGCTTCAAAATCACTCAATGACTCGCATTGGCCTTCTGTGCTTTGTGCCTGTATTACAGAGCCTTGCACTCTCCAGGACCTCCCTTGAGCATCTTCCCATTGGAGACAGGTCTCACCTACGTCTCTGGTGGTCCCCAGAGTGGTGCCAGCAGTGGCGCTGGCAGTGAGCAGGTAGCTGCCTTCATTAGAGAGCAATGAGAAGTTCCTATCAAAGGGGGATCTAAAGCTGATGGGGATGAGGCAGTTGAGTGCTGCTGGTGTGACCCGAGCCACAGCACCGCTGCGATGCTGCACACCCGCCACATCCCACCAGGGTTTTCCCTTTTCTGCTGTTTTTAGGGAGGGATGGCGCTGCCCGTGGGTCGCTGCTCACCTCTGGACTTCATCCCAACAAAGCGGTTCTCCACGATGTCAATGCGCCCGACTCCATGCTTGCCCCTGCCAAGGAGAAGGGAGATTGCAGCATCCACAGCAGGGCACAAGCAGAGGGTCAGAGGGGTGGAACACTAGGGGCCAAACCCTAAATGACAGCGTGACCAGCCCCTGAGAGCACTGGTGACCATCAGTAATGATCCCCACATAGGGCAGGTGACAAGGAGATGGATTTCCTCTCCTTTTCCTCTCCTCTTTGCTGTGCACCATCCTCGCTTCTCATTTGGGCCACTGGAAAATAAACCAGGCAAGGAGAGAGGATGCTCCACAGCTTTATTCCCAATGGACAAAGTCATTTTAAAACCACTTAATTAACATTTAAGAAGTGAATGGGAAAAGTTCATTCCTATTCAGTGCCGGAGGGATAAAGGCAGAAGCACAAAGGAGGATGGCATTTAGCATGGGATGGGAGGAGTGAGTGCCCTCATGGGTGCTGCTGTACTCTTGGGCAAGCCCCTGGGTATGGCTCTGCTCTTGTGCCAGCTAGCAGGAACTGGGCACAAGGTGGCACAGGGCAGAAAATCACAAGGTGATAGGCTCAGCCAGCACGTGTCCATACCCCAAAAACCCCAACTCTACACCCAAAAGGAACATGGAGGCCCCATGGGCATGCAGGGTGAGGTGATGCCCCCAGGATGCAGGAGCTGGAGTCCGGGCTGAAGGGTGCACTGCACGTAGGGGTGCCAAGGGGTGCCATGCAGCCGGGGCACGCAGTAGGTGCAGGGGGTGTTAATAAGACTCTTTATCCCTCCTCATGGACAGGGAGCAAAGCCCTAAATGCCCCCTGAGCTCCTAACCTCAGTGCCCAGCTCCACTTGTTGGCAAGACTGGTACAAGTGGGACACAACTAGAGTGCAACCTGGGCCATCCCATCCTCTCACTGCTGACCACTACCCCTTGTGCTCACTGGGATGTGCCTGCTACCAGCATCCCACTTCCACTCCACACTGGGTACCACGGGGATGCTGCCGTCCGGGGGGCAGGATGCAGGGGACACCGCGGCACTCACGCGATGTCATTCAGGTACACGAAGAGCTCCAGTGCTGTGCAACGAGTGGCTCCATCCCCAGCATTGGTGACCTTCACAGGGACACCTGCAGAGGACAGGCAGGATCAGCCTGTGGCAGGATCCCCCCTCTGGAACATCACCCCGCAGGCGTTAAATAGATGTGACAGATATGAACTCTAAATAACTTCTTAAAAAGGCATATCCAAGCTGGTGCAGGGGGAGGTGGGGGGGGACCCACCTCGGGAGAGA
Source organism: Forpus xanthops (assembly GCA_032466535.1). Lineage (NCBI taxonomy): Eukaryota > Metazoa > Chordata > Aves > Psittaciformes > Psittacidae > Forpus > Forpus xanthops. The sequence continues at coordinate 22,743 of JASSUY010025209.1, forward strand.
AGTGAAATAAATAAATAAAAAAGGCCATAAAACCGTCCCGTTCCCCCCCCCTTTTCCCTTCTTTTCTCCTCTCTTTTTTAGGGCCTGTGAAATTGCAACCAGGCCCTTAACTAATTGAATTTCACGCTCCGCAATTGTCTTACAGCGCAGCACCTTCTGTCCCACCAGCCCTTACCCGGCTTGGGGACGGGGGGAGTGTGACAAATGTGTGTGCCCCCCCCCCCTCCCTTCCCCTACCAGCATGGGGGGTGTCTATAGGGGGACCCCTGTGCTCGCACACGCACGCACACGCACCCCTCGGCGGGGTGCTCCCTGCCATGAATTCATTATTGCACCTTTTATTTTCCCTTTTCCCCCTTCTTTTTCCTTAATTTTTTTGTCTGAAGGGCATTGGGCAGGAGCTGGGCGGGGGGGGGGGGGGGTGAAGCTGAATATAAAAGAGGCATTTTTGTTTAGCGGTGTGAAATGAGCAATAAATGTATTAGGAAGCTGACAAGGGGGCTGCGGGGCCCACAAAGAAAAGCGGTGTGGAGTTGGAGGCTAATCCCCCCTCCATCTGCCCTCCTCATTACCATTTAACGCACTATCAGTTGCCAATCAGCCTCAATGCCTCCCTTTCTAGTCTTTATTACCCCCGCTACGGCCCTGTCTAGTGATGGGGGCTGTCAGTTCCCCCCCTCCGAACCAAAGCACCCCCCTCCCTTTAAACCCCCTATTTTCCAGGGGTTTATAAACTCAGTTGTAAATTGCTATTAAATGTAACTCGCGGCAATAATGAACCTTAAGCTGTTTCTCGGCGCGGGCCCCCCCACTCTGCGCCCTCCCCTCGCCCCGGCTCTTTCTATTCGCATCCTCCGGCGGGGAATTGGCCGGGGTGAGCTCGGCAGAGAGCCGACGGGGCTGGTGAAAGCTGCTTAGCCTTTAAAATAGTTAATAATTAGATTAAAACTTCAAATAAATTAACTAGGGACTGAATGGGCCGCTGGGGGGGGGGGGGGGGGCTGCTCCGCG
>JASSUY010025213.1:0-17225 GCA_032466535.1 Forpus xanthops
ATGGCTTTAACTGCCAGAGGGGAGACTGAGATGAGCTCTTGGGCAGAAGCTCTTCCCTGGGAGGGTGTTGAGGCACTGGCCCAGGGTGCCCAGAGAAGCTGTGGCTGCCCCATCCCTCCAGTGTCAAATGCCAGGTTGGACAGAGGGCTTGGAGCAAGCTGCTCTAGTGGAAGGTGTCCCTGCCCATGGCAGGGGTTAGAGCTGGAAGAGCTTTAAGATCTCTTCCAACACAAACCATTCCAGGACCTCATGTCTGAGTATTAGCACAAGTGTGTGGTACGTGTAAAACCCATGTATTGGTGAGCATTCAGGATTTTTTTCCCAAGGCAGTTGTTAAATCCTAGAATCCCAGACTGGCTTGGGTTCGGCAGTGATCTTAAAGATCATCCAGTTCCAACCCCATGCCACAGGCAGGGACAAAATGCAGGCGTGTGAGTGACTGAGAGCCACACAAAGTCCCTTTTCATCACTGAATCCGGTATCTCCTTCCTGATTAAACCCTGAAAACCAAGACCTCACCCCTCACCATCAGACCTCACTCATTTGCAGCCTGTGCCTTTCCTCCTCCTCCAGCTACTATATCCCCACCAGATCAGTGTCACAACTGGAGGCATAACCCAGTCCTCACTGTACCCCTCCTGTAGCAATATGGAGAGGAGGATCACTGTCCACATGGAAAAGCCAGGCAAGAAACCTGCCCCCTAACACAAAGCAAACAAAACCCATCCCCTAATTCTCATTCTCCAAGGGGAGCAGCGCAACTCAGAGTAATTCCTGCCCATGAGATGGCCACAAATCAAAGCACAAGAGGAGAAAGAGCCAAGCAGGGGGATGCAGCCAGCTCTGTGAGAACAGCGTTACTCCAGAGGCCACAGGCCTTTAGCTACTGCCGTGAGAAAATCTGGCTGCCAAATCCCATATTCAGCCTGTGGCTCTTTGAGAGCCAGTGTGGAGTGTGCCAGGTACTGCTCTAAGGAGGTCTTCAGGGCTCTCCCTCCTCTCTCCAGGACAGCAAAATGAAGGCTGACATATTCTGGGCATGAATGCAGAGCCTAACAATGAGATTCCCTGAAATACAGACTGCTGAGGGATAGCATGAATCTTAAAGGCTTGTAAAGCTAATTCAGGGCTGACAAAAATGAATCAGAGCTTAGGATTCTCTTCATTAAGGAAGCAAGTTACCTACTTCTCAGTTTTAAGGCTCCTCTGGCAATCAGTCTGCTGAAACATGCAGGATCCAAAAGCCACTATTCTTCCCCTCTACTGCCTCAATTTAACCCCCGAATAACACTTGCAGCAGCACTCATTTTTCCTTCAACATCCTCTTCCCAATGCAGGGAAGACTAGGGAGTGTGTAGGACTCAGTAAGAGATCCATCAGCACTCAGCAGCTCTATGCTACAACCTGCCCTGACAGTGGGCAACTTCAAGAGAAGAGGCTTGTCCCAGCAGCTTAGCAGCTCAGTCGTTGGGGTAAAGAAATGCCAGAGAAGTCATAAAATGACAGTCTGCCACGACCAGGTTTCAGCAGTACTTAAACTGCCCCTCTGCTCTGTGAAGACCCCCCCACCCCGCAGCACTGTGTGCAGCTCTGGGGTCCTCAACCTAAGGAGGACATGGGGCTCTTGGAGTGAGTCCAGAGGAGGCCACGAGGATGAGCAGGGGCTGGAGCAGCTCCCATATAAAGACAGGCTGAGAATATTGGGGCTGGAGTCCAATCTGGCCTTGAACACTGCCAGGGAAGGGGCAGCCACAGCTTCTCTGGGCACCTTGGGACAGCACCTCAGCACCCTCACAGGGAAGAACTGATCTCTCCCTGGCAGTGCTCAAGGCCAGGTTGGACACAGGGGCTTGGAGCAAGCTGCTGTAGTAGAAGGTGTCCCTGCCCATGGCAGGGGTTGGAACTGGAGGAGCTTTAAGGTCTCTTCATCCCAAACCATTCCATGATGACATGAAGATTGTGCGATGATGTCATTCCTCAATATCTCACCACAGCTGGATGGAGGTCATGGGACTGCCTGGTGCCCCCATGGCTCTACTCCTGCTAACCCTGCCTGGCAGTGAGTCCTAGGGCTGTGAAGGCAAGTGCGCTCCAGTGACATCTCCAGATCTTGCCTGCACATAAGTGAGGCTGGAATTCACATCTCTGAGCTGAAAGACAGAAAGCAAGCAAGGAAGCTCTGGTGGGTCAGACATGAGGCATCAGTTAAAACAGAGCTCACTCTGGCATCAAGTAGACATCAATGTCTACAGCAGACACTGCACAAAAACAAAAACCTCAATGACAAGGGGGTATAAATGCAAAGAAGCCAACAATAGAGGATGGAGGGTTCAGCTTCATCCCAAGTCTCCTTCTGTGTTAGCATGTGTCATTCCTTACCATTAACCCAGGGCACGGGATTTAGATCCAGCAGAAGGATTTTGTGCTGGGAACAGTGTTGTGTCAGCAGTTTTGGACTGCCCAAAAGGGCTGCTTTGATTCTCAGTATCAAAGCTGCTAAAGTCAATGTTAAATCTGAACCTATCCCCTAATGGACAAGTCAATGAGCTCACAACTAGTCCATGATTCACCTTGACATTAGTATTCCCCATCTGGCATAAGGTAATGTTAATTTCTACAGTGTGCTTCATTAGATGTAGTCAAAAGCTGGAACTGGTATCTAAAATAATCTGATTATCTTAAACTTGATTATAATAATTTGATTATTAAACACAGGAGTTTTCATTTGGAATTCAAACTCCTGCGCGAAAATTAATTCAGACAGTAATTGCCCTGCAGCATCAGAATAGATTGTGGATAGAAGTTATCAGTATGGGGAAGGTCACATTTGCCTTCAGCTTCTTAAAGAGGCATTTTATATAGGTTATGGGAAAGTTATGTACAGAATCGCAGACTGGTTTGGGTTAGAAGGGACCGTAAAGCTCCTCCAGCTCCAAACACTGCCATGGGCAGGGACACCTTCCACTAGAGCAGCTTGCTCCAAGCCCCTGTGTCCAACCTGGCCTTCAACACTGCCATGGATGGGGCAGCCACAGCTTCTCTAGGCACCCTGTGCCAGTGCCTCAGCACCCTCACAAGGAAGAGCTTCTTCCTTACATCCAACCTGAACTTCCCCTGTTTCAGTTTGAACCCATCAGTCCTTGTCCTATCACTGCAGTCCCTGATGAAGAGTTCCTCTCCAGCATTCCTATAGCCCCCTTCACACACTGGAAGCTGCCCTGAGATCTCCACACAGCCTCTCTTCTCCAGGCTCAACAGCCCCAATCTTCTCAGCCTGGCTCCATACAGGCGCTGCTCTAGCCCCTGATCATCCTCATGGCCTCCTCAGGACTTGCTCCAACAGCTCCATGTCCTTCTGATGTTGAGAACCCCAGAACTGCACACTGTGCTGTGAGTGCGGTCTCACCACAGCAGAGTGATGGAGTTGTTCCCATTTCACTAGGGAAGAATTCATGACAAGTTAGTAATATAAACTCATACCAAATAGAGAAGCTGCAAGGAAACAGAACTAGGAAATAATGGTATTAAAAGTCTTCTCCTTTGGGAACTGTTTCAACAGTTACTTAGAAAACTAATTGAAAGTGAGAGTTCCGAATGTTCTGCAGCACAGGAGAGCTTTGAAGTTCCTGCAAATCCCAAACCCTGCCTGCAACACAGGATCAAAACTGAGCAGAAAAATCCATTTTTAGCTCTTATTCAACCACCCCCCGTGTCTTTGTGGTTCAATATTGTGCACAGAGAATGAGGTCACTTAAAACCTGTCCTCTTGTCCCATTCGGATGAGATTTCACATTATAAGTACCCACTTGAGATACGATGCAGGTTTTAGATACTCCTTAATGTGAACAAAGAACAAGGTTTCTGTCTCAACACCGAATCTTCTATTTAATAGCAGGAATTAGCATCCAGCTTCCCACCACCACCCTATTTTGCTTGGAGCAGCATTACCTACCCTATTTTCTCACAGCAGCAAGTCCTGTAGCATGTAACCTGGCAATTAAAATCAGAGGCCTGATTTGTCTAGACCTCCATTACCCAACCAAGAGTTGTCTCTAGAGAGTGAGCAACTGAAGCTGCAGCTACACAAATGGCTTTATGCTTTCACAATCTCATTAGGAAAATCCCCCTATGGCTTCAGCATAAAATATAGAAAGGCAAAGTTTGCTCCATCATGGATCAAATGGAGCTCCCATCCCTCATGATGGAGGCTGTGGTGGCTTTACAAAGCACGTGTTTTAGTAAATGACAGGATCTTCTGCACAATGGGCTACAGGCACAGGAATACAAATCTGTCCTCTCCTCCCTGTGCTCTGGAGCCAGGCTGAGAGCCGGTCTGGGGCAGCCTGGAGAACAGAAGGCTCCTGAAGGGGAGACCTTAGAGCAGCTCCAGTGCCTGAAGGGGCTCCAGGAGAGCTGGAGAGGGGCTTTGGACATGGGATGTAGGGACAGGCCAAGGGGAATGGCTTTAACTGCCAGAGGGGAGACTGAGATGAGCTCTTAGGCAGAAGTTCTTCCTTGTGAGGTGCTGAGGCGCTGGCCCAGGGTGCCCAGAGAAGCTGTGGCTGCCCCATCCGTGGCAGTGTTGAAGGCCAGGTTGGACACAGGGGCTTGGAGCAAGCTGCTCTAGTGGAAGGTGTCCCTGCCCGTGGCAGGGGTTGGAGGTGGAGGAGCTTTAAGGTCCCTTCAACCCAGCCCAGGCTGTGAATCTGTAAATCATTCCTCTGCCAGGCGACTGCTCTCAAGTGCACTCTCCGCAGTCCAAGTAAACATTAAGAATTCCAGCATGGAATCCAAGCCTTAATTACACACCAGCCTCTGTGTTGTGGCAGGGTAATTGGGGACCCTGGGAGCAAACACTCCCATGCTCACTAATGCACTGACACACAGCACTGAGTTAACATGTCTCATTATTCCATTATGTAGGGAATAACGCTGCTCCTAATATACAAAGTCAAGAGACATTTTAATAACAGACCTTTTAGTCCTGGCTACAATGTACGAAGTCATTTATAAGCCTGTTTTAGCAACTGATACGATTCTGCACACAAACTCTTTGTGTAACTACACAGGAAAAACACATGTGGGATTATGTACATACACATGTGTGTGCATGCGCTTGCTGTGTGGGGATGCCCAGGAACAAATATCTTCTACCTTTTGCACTGCTGCATTTCCTCCTGCCATAAGGAGCAAATACTTTAAGGGCCATGATTCCATGTGAGAAATTGCTATATCAAGGAAGCAGCAGTATCCCACCACGCACTGAGTCAGGAGGGATGGACACCACTCAGTCTCAACTCATGATCTGCTAGCATCTTGCCACTAGCTCTCTTGCCTCTTGTTAGGAATGCTTGGCTCTAAACTGGGAGAGACAGGGATTTGATGGATAGACCACAGTGTGGATAAGGAACTGACTAGATGGTTGCACTGAAAGAGTTGTGGTCAACGGCTCCATGTCCAAGTGAAGACCAGTGATGAGTGGTGTTCCTCAAGGGTCAGTGTTGGAACCAGCACTGTTCAACATCTTTGCTGGTGACATAGACAGTGGGACTGAGCACCCTCAGCACATTTGCTGATGCCGCTGAGCTGTTTGTTGCAATGACACACTGGAGGGAAGGGATGGGATCCAGAGGGACCTGGACAGGCTGGAGACAGAGGATCGTGTGGACCTCATGAAGCTCAACCAGGCCAAGTGCAAGGTCCTGCCCCTGGGTTGGGGCAACCCCAGCACAAACACAGGCTGGGAGGAGACTGGATGGAGCAGCCTGAGGAGAAGGACTTGGGGTGCTGGGTGAGGAAAAGCTCCCCATGACCCAGCTTCAGTGTGCACTTAAGCCCAGAACCCCCTCGTGTGCTGGGCTGCACCCCCAGAGTGTGAGCAGCAGCTCAGGGAGGGGATCCTGCCCCTCTGCTGTGCCCTGGGGAGACCCCCCCTGCAGTCCTGATCCAGCTCTGGGGCAGCAGCACAAAAGGGACATGGAGCTCTTGGAGCGAGGCCAGAGGAGGCCATGGAGATGCTGCAAGGGCTGGAGCAGCTCTGCTCTGGTCCCCTCCATCTCAAGGCAGTGACTCTGTGATTCTGGGAAGCCTATTTGTGAACACAACTAATAAGCTCAAATATTTCTTCCCTGTCAACACCACATCAGCTCCTCAGTGTTTACTACTTTCACCCGTTTGCTGTCTGCCAAGTGATTTATCTTCATTAAAACAAGTGCTGAAACCTCATTTACCATTTCACAATGCAAAAGGTCTCAGCTCATCCCACAACATAAAACCTAATTTTGTTGCAGTTGCATCAGCTCGAAAGACCTCTCCCTGCCTTCCTCAGTTCAAAAGCAACTCATCACCTACCAGAAGTAAATAGCTTTGCCCCTCCAAGAACACTGACTCACACTTTCAGGGCCTTCCGGAGGAGAAACACCAGTTTACACTGTCTCACTGTACAGTGGAAGCACCACTGTACATTTAAGCCATTGCATTCCTCCTTGTCTGGTGTGCCCACGTCCATTCACTGAACTGGCACCAGAAACAATGCTAGGACCTCTATTTCCCCAACTTTTTGGCTCATGCCTTAACCCCTTCAAGCTCAACACCAAATCTGAATTAACAGAAATCCAGGAAGGATTTCTCTTCTACAGCTCCTCTCTTCAAAGGTGAAAGAGTTTTCATGCCCTTTGCTGCAAGGTCAGGGATCCTCTTCTGAACCTCTCCCAACAATTCAACTCTGAGATGTTGCCTGTGGTATGTGGACTACAAATGTCCCCCCCACCCCGAGACCCTCTCCAAAGGCTTCCCAATGTCCAGAGAAGTTCTGCTTCCACAATAGCATATTAGCAGAAGTAGTCTTGTGTCTGTTGTGGTTACTCACCTGTTTTACATTGTATCCTGCTTTTGCACTAGTTTCGATGAACATTACATTCAGCTCTTTGGCTTTTCTTTCGCCTTCCTCAATGGACACTTGTCTGGGGAAGACAACACAGAATTAGGAATAAAACCCACAAACACCTTGAAAATTCAGATTCTTGTCTTCAGCCCAAAAGGTGACTGTATCAGTGCAGTTCTGAAAGCATTTCATGGGTTTACATTCAAGTTCAGCTGGACACTGGCACAGAGAAGCTGCCCCATCCCTGCAGTGTTGAAGGCCAGGTCGGACACAGGGGCTTGGAGCAAGCTGTCTGTGGCAGGGGCTGGAACTGGATGAGCATTATGCTTCCCTGCAACCCCAAAATAATCTATGATTCTATGAATACCATAACCCCAAAGCAGCAAAGATGCCCAAGTTGTAGTAAAATATCTCAGTTTTCCATCTTCTGAAAACCCCTGAAGGGTTTCAAAAGGGAGTACCACTTGCATCTATCATTGACAGCTGAGCAAATGGATGAAGTAGGAATATCTGTAATGACTTTAGTCTATTCGTGCGCTGACACAGGTTGTAGCTGACATTCCATTCTGTAACCTGAACAAGGCGGTGACAGTCGCTCAACTCATTCACGGGCAACTTGTGCTTAACCAAATGAAAGATTCCCAGTTGAGATCTCTCTCGTCACAGCCATCTCCAGCACAGTCAAAACAAGCTTGTGCATTTGGGAGCTAATACAAGTATCAATGCTCTTTTTACAACAGCTGTCTAGGAGCAAAGCACAGCAGGTTCACAACAGCAGTTGGAAGATGAGGGACCCCTCCATACCTCTTATCTGCTAGATCTGTTTTATTTCCCACCAGCATGATGATGACATCGCTGCCCCTTTCCGTTCTCACATCATCAATCCATTTTGTTGTTTGCTGGAACGAGTTTACATCTAACAGAGAACAGGGAGAGAATTTGTCACTGCAGGAACTCCTCACAGATCACTGGTAAATACATCTCTAAAGCCCAAATGAAAGCTTCATAGTCTCTGGAATTGGCATAAAGGGTGATGAAGAATCAGCAAGTGAAACCTTAAGTCTCCCACGCTGAAAGATACAAAAGCTTTGGTGTTTATTTCAAATGGGCTCCAAATTCACCTCACTACAGGTGAATTGAAAGCCAGGGTCTGGAGTCGAGCTAAAGCTTGGTTTTGGCACTGTCTAAACTGAGATGAGTATCACTGGGGTTTAACCCAGATCCCCTCTTTTTTAGTTCAACATAAAATAGTTTATAGAGAGAAAGGGGATTGAGGTGATAGTGCATTCTATGCTGCTTATGACTTGTGCAGCTAAAGCAAGAGGTTCCTACAGGTTCATGGCTTCTCAAGAGGACCTAATATCAGCTGCAGGTTTTCTACAGATTAATCACTTTTACCTTGTACTGTTCAGGATGCTCTCTAGGGAGTACCAGGGTTCTACAACACATTAACAGCTCCTGTACCACTGAATGCTCAAAATAGTTCCCAGATCATTTGTACAGAACCACAAATACGAATTTAACCTACACACAGACACTCGTGCTTTGTGATTTACAAGGGCCAGTAGGGACAGGCCAAGGGGAATGGCTTTAACCTGCCAGAGGGTAGACTGAGATGAGCTCTTGGGCAGAAGCACTTCCCTGGGAGGGTGCTGAGGCGCTGGCACAGGGTGCCCAGAGAAGCTGAGGGTGCCCAGAGAAGCTGTGGCTGCCCCATCCCTGGCAGTGCTCAAGGCCAGGTTGGACACAGGGGCTTGGAGGAAGCTGCTCCAGTGGAAGGTGTCCCTGCCTGTGGCAGAGGTTGGAGCTGGAGGAGCTTTAAGGCCCCTTCATCCCAAACCAGCCTGGAATCCTGAGACTTCTCCTTAAAAGCTGCAACATAAGAATTTTAGGAAGCTAAAATGATCCAATGAGACAGTTTATAGTTGGAAATGTTGCATCCCATAAGGAAAAGCCAGTTGTATAGAAGCTGGGTGGAGCTCAGCATCTGCCAGGGAGTGATATGAAATACAGCTCAACTGCCAAAGTGGTTCTCAGTACTTAAAAAGGGGAGGCTCTGCAGCAGTTCCTGAGGAGTATCGATTGGTTTAATGGCTTCTACTGCATAGTAATATATTGTGCGTTGGACAGCCAAGATGTGATCACCTCCCAGGGTCTGAATTCTTCTTCTTACTACTTGGCAATATCCAATTTGCCAGGTTAGTAAAAATTTATCCATGTTCACAGCTAACCTGTGCTTTGAGCTCAAATAAAGGTACTATTTTTAACAATTAAAGCTTTAATAGGTAAACCCCACATTCCTGCTGTAATCTTCCAGTACCTATAAATCAAAGGACAAGCATTTTGCATTTAGATAGAATCAGCGCATTGCTCGTGGTCGATTCTGGTTTAGAATGAAAGTGGCTGAAGGTTTACTTCTCCTAAATTAGTGTTTGTGAATGTAGAAGGTTGGTAAGTATGGGGGGCTCTGTACTGAGGGGAGGGACAGAGAGGCTTGGAAAAAGCACTAATATTTTAGTTCACAAAAATGTACATACCTTAGTAAGAAATGAAAGAGCAATTGTTAAAAGATAAGGGCTTAGTGGTGAAGTTTTCCATACTGCAGAATGGGAAAGCGACTGATTCAAAATGGAAATGTGATGTTAATGCATTTCCCCCCCCAGCCCATGCCCAGATTGTTGGGGGGGGAGAGGGTAAATGGAGTGAAGCAAGCTATAGCTATCAGTGCAAAGTCTATCATTTCAGAATCCAGTTACATATGAACATGATTCAGGTGGCTGAGACCAAAAGTCACAGTGGTATTACGATCCAAAAAGCAGATGAAAGGGGGGAAAGTGCAACAAGATCAGCCAGGATTCAAGAATGTGATAGGAAAAGGTTACAAACTGATGTTTGGAAGACAGCTTATACATTACAACAGCAGCAATCAGGTGGCCAGCTTAAAATTGGACTCGAGTGAAAGAAAACACCTTGGTTTGGCATGCCAGGATGAAGGACAAGCGGATGGCTGTGCTAGGACATGCAAAGCTAAGCTAAAGGATGAAAAGGGGCAGAGGATTAGAAATGCAGAATTCCCCCCACTCACTTGTGATATCATAAACAACAACTGCAACAGTGGAGTCACGAATGTAGCTAGGAATCAAGCTCCTGAACCGTTCTTGACCTGCTGTGTCCCATAATTGCAACCGTACCTAACAAAATCAGTCAAACAAGCAAGAAAAATAAGAACAAAGGTCAAAGCCAGTGCCAAAATACCTACTTGTGATATCGTAAACTACTACAGCAGCAGCGGAGTCACGGATGTAACTGGGAATGAGGCTACGGAAACGTTCCTGACCCGCAGTATCCCACAGCTGCAACCTGATCTGTGGGTGGGAGAAAATGAAAAAAAGCCAAACTGCCAAGAAAAATGAAAGGAGAAGAAAGAAATTTTACTTTTGAAAAGAAGAGGAAAAAAAAAGGAAATAATAAAAAAAAAAGGTAAATAAAAATGATAACCATGCAGATGATTGGGAGCTTCCCAAGGAGCCAAAGGGGGGGGGATGCGCAGCTATCTTGGGGTTTCTACTATGGAAAAAAAGACTTCCAGAGGGGAGAAATACACTTGCTCAGCTTTGAAACTGAAAGCACCACCAGGAAAACTTCATGTTCACCTGTGGGTCTGCCTACTCAAGGTCTTCCTGCTCTGTGGCTATCCTCACCCAGGGAACCTCCAGCAACATGGAGGAGAGCTGCTGGTGGAAAAATCAGATCACGTCCATCATCCATTTCTAATGGAAGAGTCTTTCACTGCTGTCAAAGCGCTGGAAAAGCTTCTAATGGGCTCTTTTATAGAGGAGGAGAAAATGTTATCACTCTCTATTTAAGCCTTAGCCACACTGCAAAGTAACATGCACCTAAATGAGGCTGAATGTCTCTTACCATCAAGGCTCTGAAAGAAAAGGCAGGATATACTGAAAGCAACACATATGGCAAGATGGGCAAAGAAAGAACATCTCATTGCTCAAGCCCTTTCAATGCAATCACATTGATTGGGGGTTCTACAAGCCCAGGAGCTTTTGCAGCACTGCACAATTTGCTTCTGCAAATAGCACAACCCTGAATGTCTTCATTAAGAATCTGAGCTCATTGAAACCACAGGCTTGCTTCCACACAGGAGTCATTTCACTGGGGAGTTAGAACTGCACCAAGCTGAGAAACAAGCAGTGTTTGTGGATCATTATTAAAGGCAACCTTCTTTTTAAACCAGTAACACTAATAGTGAGCTATTAATTAGATACACTGGTATTTTATCCTTCTGTCTTTTGACATCAAAACCTGAAGGGCATAAGCATGGTCCCCTCCTCCACACTCCCATCATTATGCACCCCTCAAACTACCCGTATGTCTTATTCCAAAGAGGATGACACTATGGCACCTTCTGCCACGTGTCAATGGCACTCATGAACCAAGAGGTGATTTCCCATTGCCCCAAACAGAGCAGGGAGCTGTCTCCACAGCCCTTGTCAGTCTGGAAGCAGCTGGTAGATACTGCTCAGTCTGTGCTTCCAAGTGATCTCACAACTGTGGGCTGCACAATTACAACAGATGCTGATCCTCATTCCTACTGTACATAGAGAAGGGCACAAAACTCTTACTCACTGTTCGATCCTCCAGATACATGGTTTTCGATAAGAAGTCAATGCCAATTGTTGCCTGTAAGAAATGGAAAAAGCTCTTAAATTAAATAGCAGAACAGTGGAGATGATTTCCAGGGCAGAAACATTCCCTCCACCTCGTAATGCAGTACCTCTGCAAGAAACATACAGTGCTTTTCTTCCTTTCAAGATAAAACTCTACCAGTAAGATTCAATAAGCAGTTCCCTTAATATCCATAAACAGAACATCGCAAAACACAAAAAGGTGTTAATATTAACTTCAGCTTCTGCACAATGACAGTTGAATTCACACAGATAGTTATCAGCAAGGATTTTTATGTAGATGACCTAAGGCAACATCCTGCAGCTGAATCAGGGTATCAAAGCACACCATATTCTTCCTGACTGCACAATATATTCATCTATTTTTATGTTAAGGGGTGACAGAGAATGGCTTTAACCTGACAGAGAGGGGACTGAGATGAGCTCTTAGGCAGAAGCTGTTCCCTGTGAGGGTGCTGAGGCACTGGCACAGGGTGCCCAGAGAAGTTGTGGCTGCCCCATCCCTGGCAGTGCTCAAGGCCAGGTTGGACACAAGGGCTTGGAGCAAGCTGCTCTAGTGGAAGGTGTCCCTGCCCATGGCAGGGGTTGGAGCTGGAAGAGCTTGGAGCTCCCTTCAACCCCAAAACCAGTCTGAGATTCTGTGATTCATTAAGGCTAAAGAGGACATCTTCGCATCTGCTGCAACACAAAGGTTTGTGCTCGCGCAAGGTCGCCAGCTGTAACTAAAGCTCAGTTAATCTAAAGCACACTGCAACACAACTGCATCCAAGTTTCTGGACACTAGTGGGAGCTTCACATTAGAGCATCCTTGTATGTGTTTAAGAGAAGCAGCAAAGCACAAGTACGCCTGATCAAAAGCTGACTCTTAAATACATTATCATCACCCCAGTTCTCTAGGTTGAAGTGAGGGTGAGCACAAGCTCCAAGATTCATCTGTAGCAGGGACACCAAAGGTGACCTGCAGGGGCTCTACTGCTGTCCTGGCTTCAAGAGGACACTGAGCACTTTGAGGAGTTCCCCTTTTCAGCAATGACAACAGGGAAAATGTTCCAAATGGATTTTAAAAGGAAAATAAAGCAAACCAACAGGTAAGAGGAAAGTCTAAGCTAAAGCAATGAAGCTTGATGGAACCTCCTCCCAGCTCCCCCACACTGAAGGGAATATTTCTAATGGAAACTTTATTTTACTGCATGTATTCCATATCGTCAGCTGCTGCCATACCCGCACTATAGATCCCCATAACTAATTCCTTGCATTCTGACAGATATTTTACGTGGTAAGAATAAAGAGTAATGCCAGGCAGCTTGTGAGCACTGCATGAGAACCAGCTGCAAAAGAATAACAAGGGAAAAAAGCAGAACTGAGCAATCCAAACTTAATTTCCCTTTGCAACTACATATAATATATCAGAAAACAACTGTTCCTGGCAGGATGAGGAGAGCAGATTTGGAACACCAGAGATGCACAGAGGGAAAATAAACAGTGCTTTATTCCCCAAGATCCGGTGCCTTTTCACCTATCATGAAGAACTGTGACATTATCAGTTCAGGAAGAAGATACAGAACAAACACAGGCTGGGGAGAGTGGACAGAGCAGCCTGAAGAGAAGGCCTTAGGGTGCTGGGTGAGAAGAAGCTCCCCATGACCCATCTTCAGTGTGTGCTGAGCAGCACCCCCAGAGCATGAGAAGCAGCTCAGGGAGGGGATCCTGACGCTCTGCTGTGCTCTGGGGAGAACTCCTCCCCGCATTCCTGATCCAGCTCTGGGGCAGCAGCACAGGAAGGACATGGAGCTGTTGGAGTGAGGCCAGAGGATGAAGCTGCTGCAAGGGCTGGAGCAGCTCTGTTCTGAAGCCAGGCTGAGAGAGCTGGGCTGGGGCAGAATGGAGAAGAGAAGGCTCCTGAAGGGGAGACCTTAGAGCAGCTCCAGTGCCTAAAGGGGTACAGGAAAGCTGGAGAGGGGCTTTGGCCAAGGGATGGAGGGACAGGCCAAGGGGAATGGCTTTAACTGCCAGAGGGGAGACTGAGATGAGCTCTTAGGCAAAAGCTCTTTCCTGTGAGAGTGCTGAGGCCTTGGCACAGGGTGCCCAGAGAAGCTGTGGCTGCCCCATCCGTGGCAGTGCTCAAGGCCAGCAGGTTGGACACAAGGGCTTGGAGCAAGCTGCTCCAGTGGAAGGTGTCCTTGCCCATGGCAGGGATTGGGACTGGATGAGCTTTAAGCTCCCTCCCAACATAAACCATTCCATGTCTGTATGACACTGAAACTGCAAGGCAGATACAAGAACCCTCAAAAGACCAACCCAACAACATGTTTCCCTTCTGCTTTTGTTTTATGTTGTTTTGGCAGTGGATTCTCCTCGGAAGACTGCCTCAAAAACGCTTCCATCCTCCCGTGTGTCTCTCTGATTTCAGTTCAGAAGAAAGCCTACAAACCCCCAAGTTCCCACAGCACAGACACATGTCAGGATCTCATTCTGGCTGACAAACTGCTGGAGCTCAGACTTCCTCTGCTCTCAGCAGGAGCTGGAACATCAGCTGCAGAGCCCAAAACCTGCCTCAGCCTCTACTTTGTGCCATCCCTCCCACACAGCAGCACGGCAGCAGCAGCTCTGAAGTCTCTCTGTATGCCTGGAGGACATGTAAATGTCATGCAGAAAAGTGTCAGGTCAGTGAGATTCCTGCACTTGGGATGCTCACGGCATGGGAAAAGCAATGGAAAGCCCGAGCACAAGTGTTATTTTAGGTCTGGGAATAGAAAATATTTGTGCTAGCTGCACGGAGAAGAACACAGAGCAGGATTGTAGCATTCAAGCTGTGAAATGGCTCTTCACTTGAACCCTCACAAGCTTTAAGATCTACATGGGATAACTTAAAGCCAAATATGTTAAAGTTTCCCAGTAGCTGAAGGGGGGGCTACAGGGATACTGGGGAGGAACTCTTTGTTAGGGACTGTAGGGATAGGACAAGGGGTAACGGGTTCAAACTGAAACAGGGGAAGTTTAGATGGGTTATGAGGAAGAAGTTCTTTACTGTGCGGGTGCTGAGGCACTGGAATGGGTTGCCCAGGGAAGTTGTGAAAGCCCCATCACTGTTGGTGTTCAAGGCCAGGCTGGACATAGCCTTGGGTGCCATTGTTTAGTGTGAGGTGACCCTGCCCATGGCAGAGGTTGGAACTGGATGAGCTTACGGTCCTTTCCAACCCTGACTCTCCTATGACTCTATGTTTGCTCACGTTTATCTTCCTGCCCATAATACAGAGAAAATGCCCTATCAAGGAGTGGATTCAAGCACTTGATATATCCCAGACATTAACTATGAGCCAACTTAAAGAGGCATTTTGTAACAACGCTGACAAAAGGAACAAAAAAGCTTGGGGGACCTTTACACATCAGTTGTAAAGAGCTGTGCAAAGTGTGAGTAGTGGAGAAGTCTACTCACTGATGGGGAAAACACATGGGCATTAGGCTAAGCTAATTACCACCACTGAGGTGGAGGCAGGTTTAACCTGCTTGTGGAATGCTGTGCACCATATGGAACAACCAGGAATGCAGCACACTGAACCTGATGCAAGTCCCAATCACAAGTTTAAAGAGGGCAAGAAGGAAAAAAAGCTTCAGAAGACAACACTATGATGGGGCCATGTATGAGAAGACTCCTTAATTCATCTGTCCTCACAAAGCTGCTGAGGAATTATTGTTACCCTGCCTTCACAGAATCACAGACTGGCTTGGGTTGAATGGACCTTGTCCAAAGCCCCTCTCCAGCTTTCCTGTACCCCTTTAGGCACTGGAGCTGCTCTAAGGTCTCCCCTTCAGGAGCCTTCTCTTCTCCAGGCTGCCCCAGCCCAGCTCTCTCAGCCTGGCTCCAGAGCAGAGCTGCTCCAGCCCTTGCAGCAGCTCCATGGCCTCCTCTGGCCTCACTCCAACAGCTCCACGTCCCTCTTGTGCTGCTGCCCCAGAGCTGGATCAGGACTGCAGGAGAGGTCACCCCAGAGAGCAGCAGAAGGGGAGAATCCCCTCCCCTGACCTCAGTTCTAGCTGGCTCAAGGTAACATCCCTACATCCTAGGAGATCAATCACTGCCCACTCCCAGAATTCAGGTTGAGCTTGAAACTGTGCCGAGCTATAAAAGTACTTGGGTTTTATCAAGTGTGTCTGCTCCAAGCAGAACATGTTTTAGGACTTGGTTACAGTTGGTAACATTCTGAATCCACCAAGCTGAGAAAAATCTGTTCCCTGATGAATGCAAAGGGCTTTTTAGGGAGGCGGGAGGAGGGCATGGTGAAAGGTAAGAATAACACTGTGACTCCTCAGATACTTGGGGTGCAGCTATCTCATTTAAATCTCTTCACCCCTTCATGAGTTACTGTCTCTTCAGTACCTGCTCCCTGCTCTGCCAGGTGAGTTGGGTACAATGAGATGCAGTTCTCACTCAACAGGAGAAGCAAAGCTGCTGTGGTGTAGGAGGGCTGAAGAACAAACACATCATTGCTCCCAAGAGAGCAAACATCCTTTCAAATCCTCCCCACGGCAATGACATAGACAGAGGAAGCTGCTCTTTAATTTCATCTGGGGGGGTTTCCCCCATCAGCAGTTTAATTTCAGGTCTGCTCCTTTTCTCTATGGATCTACATCCCAGTTCCTTCTTGAAGAGGTCTGACCCTCTGTACTTGATAATTCAGTTATCTCCATGGGAAGCTGGTCTGACATCATATACATAATGATTCCAAAATGAATGTGTGAATCAGGAAGAAGTCTTAAGGGTTTATAAGATAGCTTCAATTTATCACTGATGCACGCCATGTACTGCTTATAGTGACACTCACCCAAAGACCTCTATTTGACTGAAGTCATTACTGAGTTGATAGGTTCCACTTTGCTGTAGTTGGTAGAAAGGATCAGCCCAAAACCTCCAAACCAGAGCAGCTGTTAGTGCCAAACAGCACACAGATTTCTCCATGTTCAGCATCATTTAGAGACCCCTCAAAGCCAAGTGCTTGACTGCCAGTATCCATCAAACCATGGATGGGTGAGCTGTAGCTGTAGGTCAACTGACGGGTGATTTGCTCTTTCTGGATGCTTCTGATGAATTCTGAATGCCTGTTTTCAGAAAGCTGCCCCAACCTCACATTCGCACCAGGTTATTTGGGTTCAGGGTGAACAAACCAAAAGCTGCAGTTTATTTAAACCTCGGCTGTGCATTAGTTTTCTTTTGCTGCTGCTACATAAGAGGAATTTGGCTCTTACCCCTGTAGCTTATCAATAAGCTCTTTTTATGAAAGAGGTATTTGTGAATCAAACAAGAACTCTCTGTACTGACCCAAGGAAACTAAACACCACGAATAAAGTTGTGTCCTTGGTGGTGTGTCATTTACCAGGAGATATCCCTCTCCATGCAATGGTGAGACCCCTTGCAGTCCTGTGTCCAGCTCTGGGCAACAACACAAGAGGGACGTGGAGCTGTTGGAAACAAGAAACCTGGAGAGGGGCTTTGCACAAGCACAAGCCAAAGGGAATGGCTTTAACCTGCCAAAGAGAAGACTGAGATGAGCTCTTAGGCAGAAGCTTTTCCCTGTGAGGATGCTGAGGTGCTGGCACAGGGTGCCCAGAGAAGCTGTGGCTGCCCCATCCCTGGCAGTGTTGAA
>JASSUY010025214.1:0-24874 GCA_032466535.1 Forpus xanthops
CTGTTCTTATCTCAATCTGTGGGAGTTGCATTCTTTTGATTCTCCTCCCCATCCCCCTGGGACTGGGGAAGAAAGAGGGGGGGGGAGTGAATGAGAGAGTAAAACTGCGTGGCATTGAGGGCCTTAAACAACATCAGAATGGCTTTAAACTTAAAGAGAGTAGATTTAGATTAGATATAAAGAAGTTCATTACTGTGAGAGTGGTGAGGCACTGGAACAGGCTGCCTAGAGAAGCTGTGGATGCCCCATCCCTGGCAGTGTTCGAGGCCAGGCTAGACAGAGCTTTGAGCTTTTTGGTCCAGTGGAAGGTGTCCCTGTTCATAGCAGTGGGGTTGGGACTAGATGATCCTTAACGTCCCTTCCAACCCAAACCATTCTGTGATTCTATGTATAACCTCATGCCCCAAAAGCAGTACAGAGCTGTTGGCACTGTCTTCAACCTGAGTTAATAAGCACTCCCACTCAAGCAAATCAAGGCTAGAACAGTTTACACCAACTAGATTAAGTGCTATTTATGCCTGATTGTTAGTCTCAGTCCTCTGATACTAGTTTCTGATATAGGTATAGAATGCTTTTACTAGACCAGCATTTCTGCAAGTCATTCTGTAAATGGGAATCTGTGCTAACTGTAGGAGAGCGGTTTTATTAAAATATCTGAAAGCCCTAACACCTGCTACCAGCTTTGCTACTGCTTCCTTGCTGACACTTTATCACTGTTTTCCTCATTTGGAAAATAGGAGAAAAATACTAGCTTTCTGGGGACAGCATGCAATAAACCAAAACATTAAACATCATAGTTGAGTACAAGGTGCTACAGATATGAACAGTTAGCAGGCAATTCTTTGAAGCAAGACATTGATACAAAAATAGAATTAAGAAGTTAATCACAGTTTTCACTCAAGCAAGAGATCCTTTAAAAAGAATATTCAACAAAGCCTGAAGTTGACAAAAACTTTCCCAAATTTCAAGATAATTTACTAAGCAGTGGCAAAATATGCAGAACACAGCTCATCATGAGATACAACCCATAAATAACTATGGTTGCGGAAAGACCTTGCCTTTAATTTGCTCCTTTGAAAGTCTTTTCACTCATTAATCATTTGCTCAGATTTACTGTAATCTGGAGAAATACAATATTTAAGAGAGAAACAAAGCAAATAGGACTGGACAAAAACCACAAAACAAAACAAAACAAAACAAAAAGAAAAACAAAAAAAAAAAACAAACTTCCAAAGAAAAGAATAATAAATTAAGCAAAGTAGAATGGCTTGATTGTATACTCAATGTCTGAGGCAACATAAGTGCTATGCATTTGTTTGACAAATATGTATTGCATTTAGTCATAAAAACAATTACAGTATTTCCCTCCATCAGTGCTGCACAGTTTAGTATGCTATTCATGCCTAAACATTTTAAACTAACTTCTGTAAACAAAATAAAGGATAAAAATCAGTTAGTTTATAAGTGAAGTAATTCTTCATACCAATTACCAGTTGCCATGGTAATAAAAGAGATTCAGGAAATATGCATTTTGCTCATCTGAGACATTCTGCTTCCCAAAAAGAAGAGAAAGTTAAATGTCCATGGGAAGATCAAACCAAGGTCAGATGCTCATCCTACTGGCATTTACACATTGCCATTAAAGTTACATGCTAACACTATTAATTATGCTCGACTGCCTCCCTTTCCTCCTTTTTCTACGCAAATAGTTGAGAAGTTTTATTATAGTGAAAAATTCCTTCTATGGTAATTAGAGAAAAATACTTTGAAATAATGTGATTTTTCTTGCAGTATTAGGTTAGCCACTGTCATTGATATTTCTTTTTATTGCCTTCAGTCCAATTTTATATTAAACTGTGAAACTTCTTTTAAGAATGTGTCCATGGTTACTCAAATACAACCATTCAAAAAAATGACAGCAACTCTGCTGAAATACTTTTATACAGCTTTCATAGGTTTTTAATTAAAAGTTTTTCTTGGCTGGAAATGTACAGTTACTTTTCATTTAGCTACCAAGCTTTGCGAATGGGGTATTTTGTGAGGCAGTAGAGCTAGAAGGGGGATGTCATCCACCAGACCTGCAATCTACTGCATAGAGACTGCCAGAATCTGCCAATCCTTTGACAGCACCCAAAAATTTTTTAACTGCTTCTCATAGAAGCAAATTATTTTGTATGTGTGTGAAATTTCTTTAAATTATTACACTTCACTGATTTTAGTAGTTTCTCTTAAATCAGGGATCTGTGCTTTTGACATGCTCAAAGACTGGGGTT
Organism: Forpus xanthops; assembly: GCA_032466535.1. Classification (NCBI taxonomy): domain Eukaryota; kingdom Metazoa; phylum Chordata; class Aves; order Psittaciformes; family Psittacidae; genus Forpus; species Forpus xanthops. The sequence continues at coordinate 2,274 of JASSUY010025214.1, forward strand.
TTTTTAGATGAACTATGCTTGTCCCAAGAAAACTCACCCAGATCCTCTCTGGGTTTACACGTCATAAAAATATGGAGACTCGTTTCAGCTTCTTAACTTTCCTTCAGTTCCTTTCCCATCACGAAAAGATCAGGGCAAGCTTAGTTTAATTCCACAGTATCCAAACAAGCAACACTCAGGATTGAGAAGCACTCTGTAGGCCCAGGACTTTTTCACTTTCTTCTTCTGATAAACCACCAGAAATTTCAATTCTAAATTCTACTGACACAATGGTAAAAGCACAATTTTACATTCACTAAGTAATAACAATTCTGCTGTTTCTAGAAAGCTACGCACACCCTTTCATTACTCGCCCTTCTCATTCAACCCTATTCTCTTCTTCAAAAGCCCCATAGCTTCATGTGGTCAGCCTTCTGTGTCTTGCTACATCTCAAATCACAGCTGGCAGTCACCCTTCCAAGGCTCAGATTACCAGCTCCACAGTGCTCACTGTATTTGCTACTGCCTCCTGCATATACATATGCTCAGAAAGAGGGCAGAATTTTGCCCTGGCAACCATAAGGGCAAATTGACAGGTAGGTAAGTGCCTAAATTTATTTTGAAATATAAATACAGACTTGGGAGTTGAGAAAGTTAAATTTGATTCATAGATCTAACAATGATTCATCATATTTATCACCAAATACTTTGCTTAATCATGGTGAGTAAGATTAGTCCACATGATTGTAAGCTTCTACAGTGAGCATCATTCCTGTTGTCACATTTTTCAAATGGCCAAGACTGTTACTATTACACTAGAGCCAAAGATTTACCTTTGTACTACTTCTTCCTGACCTCTGTTGCACAGTTATGCATTGTCTACTAAGGTGGGGGCTAACAATTCCACCAGCTCCAGGTTTTCTTTCCACCATGTAAATCATATGCTCATCAGCACAGATTAAAAAGTCCCAGGCTTTTAACACATTACTGCCTGGAACTCCAGTAATAATAAACATAACCAGCAGTACACGTTTGTTAGCATCTACATTTTGATTATCTGAAGAGACTCCAGAGCAATACCTGAAGATTATTATATGGTTGATGAGAAAATGAACATGAGCCAGCAGTGTACACTCACAGCCCAGAAAGCCAACCGTATCCTGGGCTGTATCAAAAGGAGTGTGACCAGCAGAATGAGGGAGGTGATCCTGCCCCTCTATTCTACTCTCGTGAGATCTCACTTGGAGTATTGTGTGCAGTTCTGGTGTCCTCAACATAAAAAGGACATAGAACTGTTGGAACAAGTCCAGAGGAGGACCACGAGGATGATCAGGGGACTGGAGCACCTCCCATATGAAGACAGGATGATAGAGGTGGGGCTATTCAGCCTGGAGAAGACAGAGTGGAGATGTCGTAGCAGTCTTCCAGTATCTGAAGGGGGCCTACAAGGATGCCAGCAAGGGACTCTTCATGAGGGACTGTAGTGATAGGACAAGAGGTAACGGGTTCAAACTTAAACAGGGGAAGTTTTGATTGGATCTGAAGAAGAAATTCTTTACTGTAAGGGTGGTGAAGCACTGGAATATGTTGCCCAGGGAAGTTGTAAAAATGCTTCGTTGCTGGCAGTGGTCAAGCCCAGGTTGGACATAGCCTTGGGTGGCATGGTTTAGTGTGAGGTGTCCCTGCCCATGGCAGGGGGGTTGGAACTAGATGATCTTAAAGTCCTTTCCAACCCTAACTATTCTATGATTCTATACCAATGACGGGAATTTTTATTTTAATTTATATGAAACTGACATGCTAGAACCTAATTTTCAGGGGAAACAAATAGAATAATTTCGTATTAAATCATTCTTACTTTTCAATTTAATTAAACTATTCTGGATTAGAAGTATATGTATCTCTAATTAGAAATTAATTATGTCTCATTATTTTGACTCAGGGTTTCCACAAGAACAATATGGAAACTACCAGTTGCAACATCTAAGGCTAAGCACATCAGTGAGCAGAACAGAGGAAGTCTGAGGAAGAAACTTTAGCACAGGTGAGAAATCCCATTTTCTGGAAGGATGTGAAGAGGAACTGAGCCCTCATCACTCCTACAGAAAAGAATTATGTCACTCCAAAAAGACAGAACAGATAAAGTGAGAGAGGAGAAAATTAAGACGGAACAGAAACAGGAATCTTTTTGCCAAGAAAGAGGAAGGAAAGCAACCAGGTGCCCAGAACAGTAATAAAAATCTCACTCTGTAACTGGGTGAGAATTGCAAAGATTAGGTAGAAGAGGAAACAGAAAGAGTCCTTTCATCTGTCCAGTCCACTATGAACAACAGAACTTTTTTTTTTTTTCCACTTCCCCTTGCAACAGCTTTTATTTTCTTGAACTGTTAAGGTCTCCGTTACTCTTCTTTAGCCTAAACAAATCTAGTTATTCCTGTCTCCCTGTGTAAGTAAGTAATTATTTTTCCTCTCTTCTGCAGTCTCTCCAAGTAGTCCATATCTTTTTTAAACATGAGATTGCTGAAACCACTTGCAACACAACTTCTTTGGTTTTCTACCTAAGGACAGGATAAGGTCCTCCCCTTATTCATACTGCTGACCTACCAAGTCTTGAAAGAAATGTAAAGGTGAGATTAGATTCAACATATTCACTCTGGAACTCAAATATTGGATCCTTTTTGTGGAGCACTACGTGGACAAACAGGCTATGCATTTCCTTGTCATAAGCCCTGCCTTGGAGGAAAGACGATAGGAAAGGACAGACAAAGGATGATCACAGGGAAAAAAGAGAGAGGTTGAAACCTTCCCTTCTGTTGAACACATTCTCTGCCAATATTTCTAGACTCTCTCACAGCTTTTCTCAGAAAGATTCATTAAATCCAGAATTTAGCTCAGCAATCAGTTAAGTGTTTTCCTCACGTTACATACCAGGTATTAGTATTTCACAGTAAGTTCTGGCCATAATGCTGCTCAAGATACTGTTTTTTCTACTTATTTATACCCCATGCTTCCTGACCACTGAAAATTGTGACATAAGCAAACTAAAACGTTACTGTAACCCTGCAAACTTAATCCATTTTGTCTGTGCTGAAGATGAACTATATTACATTTTAATCACAGCAAGGAAATGCATGTAAAACTACAGTTTGAAAAAGAGTCTTAAAATGTTCTTCTATTCTTATCACTGCTATAAAATATGTATGGCCAGGAGACTGGTTCCTACTCTAGGCACCACCTTAAGCATGTGCCATCTTCCATCTGATCAGACCGGATTCTTTATGGAACATTATGCTTAGCTGTACAACGAGACTACATTCCCCAGCCATCCTCAAAGAGCACTTGAGATACAGAGATGAAAGTCAGTGCTTGGTATAAATCTAATAATGAAAAGTATCTACCAGAGTCCTCAAGAAAAGAGAGATAGCAAAGACACACCAGTCTGAATCATATGTTTTACAGGCACATGTGAAGCTCTTCCAACTATTTCTAAGTACATATGTAGTTCTTGCATATGAGACAGGCTGACATGCAAAAGCTTATACTCAAATCAATACCACTGAGTTCATAAAAACCCAGAAATAGTTTTTAAAGATTAGAAGAGTTGCTAAGATATTAAGGCTACAAAATAAACTATTTTTTTATTATTCCCATAATCTTTCTAAATTGCAAGGAAAAAAACCCAACCCACCAGCTTTTAGTAAGTCCTACAAAACATGCGATGAATACTTTAAGAAAATATAAAGAAAAACTGAAGCAATTTAACTCAGATTTTGAGCTCCTATTCCCGTCCAACCATTGCAGAAAAATTACCTCTTTATACTGGTACCATATCAGGATAATGGTAGTGCATGCATTCCATTCTTGTTGCACTACAGGATATGCAGGCTGATTCTGCACCTTTATTGTATATTCTGTATTTTCTCAATGGTTTATCACAGTAATAGGTAACAGAAAAGTACATGTTATTAGTTATGAAAAACACTGGCTAGCTGTCATTTGGACAGCCCAGATTCTGTGTAAGTCTTTGAATAGAGTAATCTTACGGGATTTTTAATCAGCTCTTTGAAAAATTTAAGGAATTGTAATTTGCATGAAAAGACCTGCATCTACATGGTTCTACTTAGGCCAAAGGGTCTGCCCTCTTCACTCCAGGTAACACATGAGGATTATAAAGCATCTTCCTATGTGTGCCAGGTAACAAATAGTCATTAGAAAAAGTGATGAGCTGCATAATTTCAGCACAAGGAAAAAAAGGAACTAGAGCAGACCCAATCTGAAAAGTAAATCATTAACGCAAGCTCTTTCTAGAGGTGTTTCATTCTGTAACTAGCTGAATTCTGATTCTTAAAATCAACACAGCAGAACAGAGGGTGTAGTGCTAATGACTCTGTTTACTTATGTTATAATCATTCACATATGATTAATGACTAAGTACACAGTGAATCTACAAAACCCAAGGACGTAATGTACCAAGCCGCGATCCTGCTTCATTGTTACCTTGGAGCATAAAGTACTCGGCATCAGTTTGCCAGGTTGGACAGAGCCTTGGGTGGCATGATTTAGCGGGAGGTGTCCCTACCCATGGCAGGGGGGTTGGAACTAGATGATCTTAAGGTCCTTTCCAACCCTAATTATTCTATGATTCTATGATTCAATGACTGGATGGTTTCTCTCAATTCTTCAAAACAGAATAAGAGCTAACTATAACAATTCAATTTACTGAACTGTTTAATTCTAGGAAAGCTACTATTTTCATCTCAGCTGAACCTGAAGACTTGGATGAGAATGTATTGTGGAGATTATGTGAGTATAATGATCTGTTCTCTGAAATCTTTCAAAACTTGCATTGCTCTTGAGTCACTGTCACACATGTTGGGATCTTTTTCACTCCACTGTTAGAAATTAATCTCAGGTAGAGTAAATTTATTTGTGACTTGGGTCTAACTCTGGGGTTATTTGCAGTATATATGAAGAATCTGAAATGAAGACTAAAATACAAAGAATCTCACAGTTTTAGAATTTTTGAGACAAAATAATTTGTCTTTTATCTCCTTCTGAGACTGAGTTCTCTATACCTGTACCTAGCTGTTACATAAGACACAAAAGAGCATACTACTAACTGTATTAAACATAAAAATGTGAGTTATTCCGAAGATACTGGTTCATGGCACGGTTTTGGTGGGTTTATATTTTCACAATATGGTCTGTAACTGCATAAAGTAAGTGAATGGCTTTATCATTTATAAACATTTGGTTTTGTTCACAAGGTAAAAAGTATTTCTAAGCAAAGAAATGCTACCTCTCCAAAGCAAAACAACATAGGAGAGCTGTCAATCATTCTTCCTCATCAATAAAATGTAGCAATATTTTAAAGGGTTTCATTTGCACTCTGCAAGAAAACAATTCATTCTGCAATTTTAAATCTCCATTCTGAAAGCTGCCATAATTATTAGTTCATAACAACAAAACATGAAATTGCTTTTGTATCTAGCATACTCACTAAGGACTTTCTTTTAATTACTATTAATAGGAATAATGATTCACTCCTCTCAAATGCTTTTTGCATGTGCATTCCCAATAAATTTACAGATCAATACAGAATTTTCTGGAGGATAAACATTTTTTTTCTTTCCTTGTTTGAAAATATAACTACATTAAATATTCCAACCTCATCTGTAAGTATTTCTTGCCATAAAATTATATTGCATATATGTAAGTAATACGTATTGAATGGGTTTTACTAATGTGCTTGGTTTTCTGCAGCTTGGTATCTTGCACTGTTTACTAGACCACTTAAGAACTGAAAAAAGATCTTCTTTGTTTTTTACTTTCTCTTTTAATTACTATGCAACTGATCTATTCCTCATAATTAAAGGAAGACAGGAAGAAGATCTCCACCTGACAACACAGGTAGATCCACTTCAGTTGGAGAAGTCAGGAAGTTCAGTTTCCTCCTTTCTACTAATTTACTGAGATCAATTGTATATAAATAATCAACACTGCATCTGCATATAGTACGTTGCCTGATATTACTGGTAATACATTATCAAATAACGTATAGAAGAAATTATTTTGGTTTTAAGTAATTAAAATTGGTATTTTTTAAGATTTGCAATAATATTGCAATAGTCTGACACTATTATAAAAAAATCTAATAGATTACACACTAATTCTTAACTGTGTGAGATTATTTAGACCAGTTATTTTAGGCTTAATTAACTTAATAATTAGGCATTAGTCAGCTTTTCAGACCACTTGAGCAGAGAAAGAACTTAAGTTTCTAATTTCAATCTTCTGATACGCACCAAAATACTCCAAAATAAATGGTATGAATAACACTTCTCTATTCCTTCTGCTTCTAAACATACAAAGACACATTGGTTAGCCCTTTTTTTGGTTTTTGTAATCACAGAAGAGAGCAAAAAGCAACTGTAGACAATGGGGTCCATTACCAGTCTCAGGAAAGACATCAAAACCTCATTACAGGCTTTCTCTGAAAAGTATTGTGATGGATTCTCAGCTTGGGTAAATATTTATTCTTTATTCCCATTTCCTTGTGCTGTGGGATGGGAATGGAGAAAAATTGGTAGTTTGTATGAATTAGCTCATTAGGTCCTAGTCAGTGGAGGAGACTTCTCTGCTGAGGCATACAGACAGAACGGAGACATGTAGAGCCCATGCAAATGTTCTTCCTGGATGTCTGCTGGTTCTACAACATGAAGTCAGACATGGAGCAGTGGCAGGTTTCTCAGTGAGACTCGGCAACAAAACAAAAAAATCACTTGTAGCAAACAACAAGCGAAGAAGCAGGCTTACTGAGAGGCAAGGCCGTCACATTAATTTCTTGTCTACACTTCCTAAACAAAACTTTAGATTCAGAAAAGTCTTAACAGCACACTTTAGACTTAAGTATATTTGCAAGGAATCCCAAAAGATTAATATATCATATTCAGAAGCATAAGAAACATGAAAAAAAGAAATTGAAGTATTACTTCAAAAATTCACTTGGTTCTTTAAGATTACCACCTTAATATTTATGTTACCCTTGTTAGTAATTACATATGTTTTATATGAACAACTGGATAGTATGGAGTCCCCCAAGATCAAGAATGAGATGTACAAAATGTGAACAGCAGCAGTTCTACCAGATGCAGCAATGCAAAATGACATTAACAAGAGATTACATACAGAAAATGGCTCCCCACAGTACCACAGAGGTAAAACTACCAAAAATCAGAAAAGATTACATCTATGACCTCTCTAAAATCCATATACAGGGAAAGATGGGAGGCTTTGAAGAATTTTCTATATTTACAACTACCCTTTCTATTACTGTCATATATAATTCAAATGAAGCGTAACACATACAACAACCTCACAGTAAATCAAAATACTAATGAAATTTTTATTTAATAAAGTTGCACCCAAAGAATATCATTGCAAAAGCAGAGCCAGCTCATAACGTAGTTAGCTAACAAAGCAAGCATTTTATTTTAGTGGATATTCCCTATGGGGAACACTCAGACTAAGGAGTCTCACTGTGACTTTTGTTATCAGCAGAACGACTTACTGAATAAATATTATTAGAAGGCTGTTCATACTTTAGATTGCTTTTTCCGTCACAAGACTGAATTGCCTGAACTTTAAACATAATTGGATAAAAGCAGCCTCAGATTTTACTGATACTTTTGTTGAACTGCTTATGGCTTTGGTCAGGAAAAGCTGCAGATTCTTGCTCTCGAAAAGAAGGAAGGTAGAATGCAAGTTATCTTTTCTCAGTCTCTTTCCAATCTCTTGTTTTGATTCATTCCACTAACACCACACAAACCTGTTCTTTCTCCATGGCTGTTTTGGAATCAGTTCCTTTCAAAAGAGTTAAATGCACAAGTGGAGAAACATAGATACATATATGAAAAGCCCACCTGGATCACCTCTCTGGGAAAAGATCTGTGTTTTTGTAGATGAGGGCATACTGACGTAAAAAAAGAGGATTAAAATCACTGAAGTCACAAATCCTTGAATCACCTCTGGAGATCTGTTTGCCTTATCTTTAGGCATTTGGATACGGAGTGAATTTCCATCATTTTTGGCAGAGGAATGGCAATCTCTCCTGAAGTTTTCTGAAACCAGTTCTCAGTGGAGGTGAAGAATACAAGTTCTTCTTCCAGTTCAAAAAACACAGCAGTTTAAACTCAGCAGTCACATATTCTATTTGCCTAGCATTAAGTAGCTAAACAGTATATGCATTCTTTGGACTCGGTCACATCTTTTACTTAGCCAGTAGCTTACTTGGAAGGGACCTGATGGATTTTGAGTGTAGATATTGATTCAAGGAACAAGAAGGAAAATTAAATGCTTTTGTGGTTGGAGGAAGTAGGAATAGAGAGTCAAAAGAACCTGTCAGAAACCAGTTGCTACTAGCCACAGTACTCAGAGCAACTCACACCACAAAACAGTGTATTTCAAAACAACACACCATCCTAATATCCACAAAATCGACATTCTTGCACCCAAATTGAGTAACTGAATGGGACATTGTTTGGTCAGCAAAACACTGATACATGCACTTGTGAGGAGGGATATCTGTGAGTGCAGACAACTTAAAGGAAAACTTTATTGTATTCTGTCCATTGTACCCAATTAATATATCTAAATATACACAGATCTGGGAAAAGGCAGAGAAGAATGCATGAGTTTCTACAAGGTTCATTATTAAGATTTTGGGAACATGCAGTGTATTAGTAGTGAGGATATATGAAGGGTATCTGTGCAAGAGAGGAGTTAGGACATAATCTGAGTTTAACAATCATCTTGTGTTAAAGCAAAGCTTTACTGACTTTGACAAAGTTCTGTACATTTACACCAACAGTATTCCCTTAAGGCAGTATTTAGATATTTCCTCTTTTCTTTTTTTCTTTTTTTTTTTTAATGACTGTATTCATCATGGAAGAGCTGAAATGACCTCTCTGCACTGACTCTACTCTGGTTCCAGATGCTTAGAAGTTCAGGTCTGCAACTGCAATGGATGCTAATATCCCCTTGGAAGTAACTATATGCCGAAACTGGTGGAATAGTGAACACCTCACCATGGGATCTTCTCCAGATTACTATAAATCAAACCCACTTAAAAAGAGATCTTTTTAACATGATTAATTTATGACTGGCAAAGATAACCTGGCTTGTTGTAGCTTCCATACAGACATTATAGCTAGGTTCACTTAATATCCATAAACAACAACTTTCTTTTCTGTGGAAGTATCAAAGTATGTCACTTCTAATAGTCAGATCTCTTAGGCTCTAGGACCACTAGTACCTTCACTAGTTTCCCTTTTGGGAAATGAAAATGCATAAGTAATTTGCTCATGAAGTCCATAATGGTTTTATACTGTCAAAGTACACAATGCTTACCAGTATAACTCTAATAGTTACATTATGTACAGTGGGCACCAGTGACCACAGATAATAATGTTTTGTGTCTGATCCTGCAAAAAAGTTCATAATTCTTCAAAGCATATGTCTGGAATTGGCGTACACCCTACAGGATGGGCCCCCAGAACATAATGCAAGTTTCTGTATTACTCAATCCCATGCCACTGAGACCAATAGGTGTTTGATAATGTTTAGTTATTTTTAAAATGTTATTGGCAAAATTCCTGTTAATTTTTGGCCTTGAAAGAAACGATAGAATTATTAGATTGAATGGCGAGCTGGTAGGTCATCTAGCCCAGCCTCCTTATCAAAACAGGATCAATGCTGCATTCAGAACAAGGTGGTAGAGATTTGCCCCGTTCTGTTCATAAAACCTCTGAGAACAGAGGCTCCACAAATTCTTCAGACAACTTCTTCTACTGCTTGGTTATACTCACAGTAAAAATATATCTTTTTCACATCCAGTTAAAACATTCCCTGGTTTGTTTTACGACTGTTGCCTGTACCTCAGTAAAAAGCCTGGCTTTGATGCTCTTCATACAGGTACTGCAGAGCACCTGTTGGGTCTCCCCAAACCTGTCTCTTCTCCAGGCTAAGTCCAGTTCTCTCCTCATATGGCAAGTGCTCCTGCTCCAGTCTTTTGACCATACTGGAGACCCTCCACTATCCACCAATATGTTCTCCTTGCTTTACTCATCAAAGTAAAAAGAGTTTTGCTTATTAAAGGCACAACCCAAAACTCCCTGAAATCGATAAAAAAGACCTCTATTGACACTAACCATGAGCCTTAGATAAAGTTCTGAGACTGTTACGTGATCCAGAAATGTTTTCCCGCTCTTCTCAATTTTCAAAGATTTCTGTTTACTTCTGAATCATAGTTTTGTTCTACTTGTGTAGGTGTGTTGGACAGCACTGTATGTACAGGAATTATATTCAGTGAACATACCCCTAACTCTTCCTCTGACATCACCAAGACAACTGCAACACAACTTTCATTGCTTTGCCATAAAGTGTAATTTCTGCTCACGGCAAACGGCAACATAATGCTCATTTTAAGTGTACAATTCAGGATCACAAAGTTGATGTGAGCATGAACCTTAGATCTTTTCTTCCACACTCCCACCAAGTCTAGCCATCTTTCAGACTTTAGCAGTTTGTATTTCAGCAACCATATCAATTAGTTATTTTGTACTCCAGCAAACCTCTGAACCACTTTTATTTGAAGAAAGCAAACATAAAGTATATTTGGTTTCAGTCTGGAGAGATAGTTCTGCCTTGAATTTTACTATTAAGTATACAGCAGCTGGTTACAGCTAATTACAATGGGACCTTCCTACAGAGGGAAACTCAGACATATTAAGCCCAGAGTCACAGAAGGCAGTAAGAGCCTACCTTCCCTCCAGATAATGAAAACAGTCCCAGCCTCTTTAATATAAGCATGTGTGGGACTTAAAAAAGCTTAATGATTAAGGACATACAGGGAAATTGGGGTATTTTAGGAGATTTTCTTCTATTAAAAAGTTTCACTCATAAGCAAATTTCAGCAGACTAAAGCCAAATTAATATTTAGAATTCTGATCAGAAAAGTTTAACTTTCAAAGAGCCTGCTTTCCTATAGATCAAAGAAACTTAGTCTTTAGAGGAAATTCTAGAATTTAATTCTTAACATTATAACCTAGAAGCACTGAACTACAATTAAATAATAATGACCTCAATTGTCAAATTATTCCTCTAAGAAAGGGAGAGATGATGTCAGTGCAATCCTAGTCTTTTTCCCCCTCCTTAAGCCACTGCTCTGCTGATCCTATTCTTCTGAATTCTTTTGTCTCTATTCCATAGCAGTTTACTGCTCAAGGTGCAGAACATGCTCCGTACTGATTTTTCTCATAATTTACTACCTCTCTTGCTGGGCACAACAATAATTGGGTTTTATGCTGTTTCTATATAGGATGGCTTCTGATAAATGTATGAATTGGGTGCATTGACATACCCCCACCCCCTTTTAGTTTTTAAGATGATCATCACAGTAATTCTCAATGGTCTGTCTCATAGCAGTTGCCACCTCATGTTTTCTATTCTGCAGAGGAAGCTGTAGTGATTCTGCAGGCTGTTATTCACTTTGATTTATGATGTGTTCTCTGGTCCTGTGAAATATTTTCAACTAATCTTCAGAAGGAGTTATTGTAATGTGCTTGCTGCCTCAAAGCTGTTGGAATCTGGTGATGGTACCAGTGCTTTGGCCTTCCTAATAATTCATCCTGATTGATGAGGAGCTGTTGCTTGAATTACTCAGAACCCAGTTGGACATTTCATCCACTGGAGGGTGTTGAAAGTTTATGGCTTCTCTATGTAGGTAACTTTTTTCTTTCACATAAATTTCATTTGATGTTCAGCATCATCTGGTGGATATTTGGAAGAATTACATGTATTTTTAAAACTAAACATTAAATAAGAAAAATCTCAACAGGGGAATGACTTGGGATCCCTGCAGTGACCATCTTGATGGATATGGAAGGAAAGTCACAAGATCATACTATCAATTTCCCTATGCTTTTTAGAGTTTAAGGGAGGAAAAAGATGTGTGAGGAAAACAAAATGGTCATAGACTCAAAAACTGGCCATACTACTCTCACGAGTCCAATATTCTCTTACCAGGTCCTTTTAGATATTCCATGCATAGAGGTTTTATTGTAGAATATCAAATTTACTTGTTGCATGATAAGTGATTTTACTCTGGATTTTCAATCTAGCAGAGTACAAAATGTACTGAAAACACAATACAAATGTAATATTGATGAGATCCCCATTACTCTTTTTATGATGTGCTCACTGCTACAGTGTTAGGCATCCCCAGGCACTGGAAAGCTAGCTCTCCCATGAATTATTTTGCTAGTTGTTGGGTATTTACACTGTGTTGGGCTGAGACACACAAGTATTGATTCCCCTCATGCTGGTCTGGCTAAATCTGGGAGACATTCACACACTTTTAATGAACTCAGATATAAACATTCATACTACCACTTCATCCACTCAACTCTTGATAGCTGTTTATCTAAAACAGAGGCCAACCTCAGTCTCCTTTGTGTTGAGATAAAATCAGCTTTCCTCAGCTGTGGTCACTCATATCCTGCATTATTCTCGGAGCTTCATGGGCACACTGCCCTTACCCAACTTCTCTGAGTTTTGTTCCATTACAGGACTTTATTGGTCAGTCACATCTGACTTCAGGGGAAATGAGTGAAGTAGCAGTATGTGTAACAATGCTCAGGAGTTCAATCTACCCTAAAAATTACCTGCTCCAAGCAGGGCAGTAGGAATTCTCTAATCAAAGATAATGGAAAGGCACAACCGGTTCCCATGTAGCTGCTTGCTCCCAGATCAAAATTCAATCTGTTGTAGTTTCATTCAGTTACCAAATGCCTCTCCTGCTCTGCTTCCTCAGTTAATGCAGTGATTAACCCTGCTGCTATGTATGCATTTCCTAGACATGCAAACCCTGCATAATTTTGGGGGGAAACATGATTTTGCACCCTGGGCCATGCATCCTGGAAGCAGAGCCCCAGCCTCCCCAAGGTGACTGCAGTTTTGGTGCATTTCCCTGTTTTCCTGAGGAACATCAAACAGAGGAATGTTGTGATCACAGATGCTTCTAAAATGACAAGACTATAACAAATCTTTGCAAAACAAATTCCTGCCACAACCTCTAAGTTTATCTCTCAGTACAGGAGATTATTGTAAGCATTCAGTCTTGCTCCACAACTTAAAATTACACCATCTCTTTCGTGCTTTTGCTCTCCCCATAAAATTACCACAAAGGGTATCTAGGCAGTTGCTTGCTCAGAAAATCAACCTCTTGGTTTGTGCATTGCTGTTGCAGCAACTCTTTCCTTCTCGCCAGCTATGTAGCAACCTGTGACCACAGGACAGTAGTGCTACCTGCTGCCAGGGCCCTAAGGCCCTGTCCTCTGTGACAGGTTTATAGATTGTCTGCCCCGGGTTTACTTCAGAGGGGCACAGACAGTACTGCAGCATTCAAGAACCAATCCCTGTCTCCACTGAACTGTCTACCAGTAAATTTCCTTGGCTTTTCTTTCCACAGTATATATCACACAGTACTCTTAGATTATTTGTTACTGGACATAGAAAAAAAAAAGGCTACAACACACAGCAAGTGGTTATCGCTGTGTAATCACACTCAACTCACACCAGCAGCGGCTGTGACAGGTTCAGAGAGCACTCACATGGAATGTCAAATAAGCTTCTGATTTCTACCTTTTGTTTAAAGTGCAGGCTCAAAGTCTTTGGATCACTTTCAAACATTTGCATCCCACTATTCTTTATTATTATTCACATCAAAATGCCTTCTGGTTTTAGCAACCTAACCATAGTATTTGATAATGTGTTGGGTTTTCAGTTGTTTTGTTTTTCCCCTCAAGACTGATGAGCATTTTTGCCTCAGATACTTTGGGAAGCATGAATAAGAAAGCCAAATTTATTTTTTTTCATAACTCAGAACATGTATCAATATGTATTTTTGATTCTGCATTCTAACAGTTTCCTCTAGCACTTCTTTCCACAGGCATTTGTTTATTAGTAAGCTTTGAACTGGTTTGTCCAGTTCACCAGGCACAGAACTCGAGCATTTCTATGTCCTGAGCCGTAGAGACTGATGACTGAATAATGTCAAATAATGCTAAGAACAGCATTATTTGACACGCTAACAAGGGAGAGGAAATAGAGCCCCACATACCACCTAGCCAAACAACACTCCAGCTCTGTACGGATGCAAATGGCATGTGCCTAGGAAAATTCTGGTGAGCAAGGTCCAAAGAAGTATGTGTACGGTCAGTAACTACAATGCCATGAGGATATAAACTCTCAAATTTCTGAGGTTAGTATCTGCAGAGCCCTACCCTAGAGATACGCTAAGTGACAAGGGAAGCTCAGGCTACAGAGGCAAGTCCCACACTTACAAAGGAGGATGGGATGGAGCATGTATCTTAAGGATATCATTTTAGATATGACAATATGTATCAACCTATAAAAATTGGCATAGTTTCATTGTCTTCTCTATGGCCAGTATTTATCTCCGTATCTCCAAAAGTTTATTTTTTTCCTCATTATTTTTCTGTTTCAATGAGGAAAAAGGCACTACTCATTTTATGTTCAGTTGTAAAGGTAGGTCCTTGTATTTAAATAATAAGTAAAAGAGAGGAGAATATTTCTCTACTAGTGATTACTTTCTTCCTTGTGTAAAGGCATGTAACCTTGTTAGTACCTTCTCAAGCAACTTCTTTAAAAAATCTTACGTTTCTGACCATACATTCTTTTCCTCACTTAGCCACTGACAATTTGTTGCCCTTACCTTTGCTTGGGGAGGTCTAAAGTAATGATCAAACATTTTAAGAAATTATGTTTTCATTCTAATCTAAAATATTGACTTCTTGTGTGGTGCTTTTTAATTCCTTTGCTAAAATTACAAGCCAGGGAAGCCTTGATCAGCGGCCATACACAAAATCTGTATGCGTATGTCATTACTACAGAAGGCGTAACATATAAAAGGCTTTGAAGCATATGTAAAGTGAGCAAACAAATTAATTAAACTATTGTAAGTCCTTATTCTAGGTGGTATTAAAGACATAAAATACCCTATTTGTATTTAAAAAACATACCTCATTTTTCCTTGAAATGTACATGTCAACAGTGTCATTTTAATCATGTACTGACTGAGACGAGGAGTCATAATAAAAGACAATCTTTATGCTTGGTCATCTGGAAAAGCAGGTAGAACCCTGAGAGGAACTAATGAGGTTAACCAGGGGACAATATGAAGTGACTTTCAACCTCAGTTATTTTCTTCTGTATATATATGGGCCCGTGATTCTATTCAAATGAATACATCAGTTCTGTTTATTATTCATGGATTTTTTAGAAATGAAATAAAGTATCACTGAGAATGAAATGACTGCAATTTAATGAGCTGCAAAGCAACCAGAAAAAGTGCTGCCTTCTACATGGAATATCAGAGAGCTACCTGACATTTTGCAGTAACATCATTTATTTACAAAACCACTGTATTACATAGAGATTACGTATAATATATGTATTAAAAAATAACCTATATATTTAATCCATCATTTTCTCACTAGTTCTTTCAATTAGAAATACCATGAGAAATAGATATTGAAGATTGTCAGGGAAATCATGGATTAACTTTGAATGATAAAATATTATTTTCAGAAAAGGCAGAAGAGAGGAACAAAAACGAGATTACATCTTAATGCAAAAAAAGTTATTTAGCATTATTTTTTTTTCAGGATTAACTCATGCTAGGGGTGACTTCCTCAAATATTGTCTGTCTTCCCAGGACTTACTGCAAGTTTAGGTTCTGTTTCATAAATTAAAACCTTTCTCCGTCCTGTTCCACATGAAGCAAAGACAATTTAATGTTATGATTGTTGATTTTCAACAGAATCATATATGAAGTGTTACAGATGTAAAACACCTTAGTTAAAGGCTGCTTTCTCCTTTAGCCACCACAAGGAACCATTTTTCCTGCTCCAAATTTCAACCCTGTTATGGATGCCCAGTTGCTAGGAGGAGCCCTACAGGGAATCAGTGAGTATCATGATTAATCCTAACACTTGATGTTGTTGGGGGGATGGGGGATGTTAGAAAGCTCACAGAAAGAAAAAGCATTAGGCTAAATAAAAGTTCATAAAATTAAAAATGGTACCAAGTATCTGTTGATTCTTCAAGGTCACAATAAGACAGTGGTGATGTCCAAACAAGTAACATACTTGCATTTACAGAAACTAAGAAATGATTAAGATTAATCTAAAATCCGTACCAAAACTTACAGTAATGAAAGCTTTGCTTGAGAAAATAAGAAAAAGAAAACAGAATTCTGTGTTATGTCACTACAGGGAAGACCAAAAAAGGAAAGGTTTGTAAGTGTAACTTCAAGAATTAATTATTACCAGGGACTGTTAAGTCTTTTAATCAGTCATCAAGAAATAAAAATAAATGGAGTAGAAAGTTATAGTATAATATTTCACTCAAGAGTAATTTTTGCTTTCAGCCTATGTACCAAGAAAAAAAAATTGTTCATCAAAGCACTGTTCTCTTTTTAGATCTTTGTGTTTTCCTCTTGAACATTGTTGTTATTGCTGAGGGTCAGAATATTGATTTCTTTCTTTTTACTACCTGAAACATTTTCCTCACATTAAAATTGGTTTCTGTATCAGAATTTTTATATCCCTTGGGCTTTTCACAAAGTTGTACAGCACCAAATCTTGCACTCTGTTTTCAGTTTCTTTAATAGAAATGTAAGGACTCAGACATAAAGTCAAATGAAGCACAATGAGAACTACTGACTGAGGGGAATCTGAAGCATCTTTCTGATTAAGTTGGCTACAGATGAAAAGTTTTAAACATTTTGATAAACTGTAAACAGTACTTTTAATGCCATGCCGCTTACACGACAATGCAGAAATTACTGCCTTCATTTAATACTGTAAATACATGTGTGTTAACCTCACTTTTCACTTACCTAACAAAGTCCATGGAACATATAATTTACAGGACCACTGGCAAAATAAAAAAATCAGCTCCAGAGAACTTTAAGTCTCTATAGCCTTTACAGGAACTGACAACCTGACCCTGAATCTTGCACATGACATTCATTCTCTTGAGACTGTTCAGTCACATACTGTCCCACTGATAACACTGGTACTACACAAATGAATAAAGTTATTTAGGTTTTTAAACATCTCCTGAATTATTCCTGTCTTTTACTGTAGAGATGATATAAGCTGTAGAGATTCCTAGTGATCATTCTTTTCTAAAAAACGTAATAAGAAATCCTTTGTACGGATGCAGCAATACTTCCATTTTGTGAGTCTGATGGAAATGAATCAGACTGATGTTTAATCAGTGCCTTACTAAAAAGCTGATGTAATTGTGGCTAGATGATCCAGAAGAAAGAGAACTCAACCTGCTGCATAATGAGCAAATAGAGACTTCCTCTGCCAGCTTAAAATATATATATATATTCAATGCCCAATTACATTTGTGTCAAAATGAAGCCTGTCAGTTATAGATCATATAATTAAATCTGCCTAAAGAAGCTGTAATAGGAACAGAATATGTATCTGTAACACATACATATATGCCTATGTAACAATGAGTGGTAGAAACTTGAGAGTCTACTCTACTCCTTTCAGATGTTAGCTGATCCTCATGCTTTCCAGCCTAATTCATATCTGCTGCAAATATGATAAAGTCAATTGATTTATGCCTGGAGATACATTTATGCGGGATTTCGTTAAAATACTCAGGCATTTGAAATTTTCAAGAGCCAACTTCTGGGATGAAAGAAAATTTTTAAGTTATACAATGATTTTCAGAGTATGTTCTTTTTCATAAGCAGTAAATATTAATTCATTATAGAAGTTTAGCAGTATTCCCTAGCCATCAAGCAAAACATCATAGGTAACCTTCAATAAAATGCCTTTGGAAATGGGTGAAAATATTGTAATTTTTTTAAATTATATACCTTACACAATTCCTTTGAAAAATATGTATCTTTCAGTTTTTCAAATAGTCTGATCATAATTTTTCATCCCCATAAGAAATCCCTAATCTTGAAATGACAATTTATTCAATACCAATAGAGCATACAAGTATGAACTCCCAGGCTCAGCCATAAACTCTGCTAATGTGCCTTGTTCTGAATAAATGAAAGCCTCTATCTGTTTTATTGATGCTTTCAAATCCATTGAGCTTCAGAGAGATGGTGATGCATCTGATAATAACAGGCTACTTCACTTTTTGCTAGTATTACAGCAGCAAATGAAAGGTATATAAGCACTGTAAATATCACTGATACTAGTAAATACCAGCAGGATATTAATCCATTTACCTGTTTTTCAAGAAATAACTTTAATTTTCTTGAACAAAACATGAATAATCACAAATGTTAAGTATGTAAAAACACTTCGTTAATTTAGTCTGTTTCGTGTTTCCTTTACAGGCTGTGAAAAAGATGTGTTGATTGACATCCTCACGCAGCGCTGCAATTCACAGCGACTTATGATTGCCGAGGCGTACAGAGACATGTACGGCAGGGTATGACACAACACTTTGTACTTTCATTACTTCTGTTGCTCCTACATCCAGTGCAGTTGCTCAGCCCTTCTCTCAGGTCAATCATTGGAACCAAAAGCCTGTCAGGCAGCTGGCTAGCATCAAAAGATTGGCACACAACTTTGCTCGTGTAACTACTGATACCTCTGAAAGTTTCATAATGTCATTTATATAACAGCAGAAGTACATCTGCCGCTCACAAAGTTAAACAAAGGAGACATGAACAGTTCCTAGTTCATTCTCCTCTTTTATTGACCAAAGCAGAATTTCTGGACAGACTCATTTCTTTCTCTATGTGCTTTTGGGGGGTTCTACATTACTTAAAATTTTTTTTGGCATACACAGTAAAATAGTATTGCATTTGGGTTGAAACATCAAAGAGAAACACCAAACCAGCAATTACAAGTAGTTGTATCTGACACATTGGTTTATATTCTCATCTCAAGCATCGATGTTCTCAGACCTCATACCATGTCATTCCATTCATATTCTAAGCACAATACTCTTCTGAGCTGCTTAATGTTAAGTTTATGAATCTCTGAAAGGTGTTTCAAAAACTTTAGAATCATAGAATGGCTAGGACTGGAAAGGAACTTAAAATCATCTAGTTCTAACACCCCTGCCACTGGCAGGGACACCTCATGCTAAACCATGTTCACCAAGGCTCTGGGACAACTTGGCTCTGAACACTGACAGAGATTTACCATCTCTTCGAGCAGCCTGTTCCAGTGCCTCACCACCCTCACAGTAAAGAACTTCTTCCTTATATCTAACTTCTCCTGTTTCAGTTTAAACCCATTACCCCTTGTTCTGTCACTACAGTCCCTGATGAAAAGTTCCTTGCTGGCATCCTTGTAGGCCCCCTTCAGATACTGGAAGACTGCTAGGAGGTCTCCACTCCATCTTCTCCAGGCTGAACAGCCCCAAACTTCTCAGCCTATCTTCATATGGGAGGTAATTCAGACCCTTGATCATCCTCGTGGCCCTCCTCTGGACTTGTTCCAACAGTTCCATGTCCTTTTGATGTTAAGGACACCAGAATTGTATACAACACTCCAAGTGAGGTCTCATGAGAACAGAGTAGAGGAGCATGATCACTTCTGTTGACCTGCTGGTCACGATCCTTTTGATACAGCCCAGGATACGGTTGGCTTTCTGGGCAGCAAGAGCACACTGCTGGCTCGTGTTCATTCCCTCATCAACCAACACCCCCAAGTCCTTCTCCTCAGGGCTGCTCTGAATCTCTTCTCTGCCCAATGTGTAGCTGTGCCTGGGATTGCTCCAACCCAGGTGTAGGATCTTGCATTTGGCATGGTTAAACTTTATCAAGTTGGCATCAGCCCACCTCACAAGCACGTCAAGGTCCCTCTGGATTGCATTCCGTCCCTCCAGTGTATCGACTGAATCACACAGCTTGGTGTCGTCGGCAGATTTGCTGAGAGCAAGCTCAATCCCACTGTCCATGTCACTGACAAACATGTAATCAACCAACCACTGAGGGACATCAGTTATTACCAGTCAATTAATGGGTATCGAGCCACTGAACACAACTCTTTGCATGAGGACATCCTGGCCAGACTCAGTTCTAACTGGGCCTCAGCTATCATGACCTAACCCCTAGCTTTCCAGACAGTGACCCTGTATTTTTCTCAGGTTGTCTGTCCTTGCTTCCACCTTCCATGAGCTTCTTTTAAGACATAAAAAAGTCAGCTTTTTTTAAAAAAAAGAACCAAAACCAAAAAGAACCCAAAATTATTTGTATTTACTGTATATAAAAACATACCCAGAGGTAGTTATCCTCATTCTATTTTAGATCTACTATTGCTAACTAAATGAATTTGGGAAAGTTAAAATGCCTGCATTTTCGTCAGTTACCTCAGCGATATAAGGACAAAATAAGTATATAAGGACAAAAATAACAGCAACACCTTTTGTAAAACCCCTGTGAAATCTAGTGATGAAAAGTGCTGTATTGGAAAGGTAAAGAAAAATGCTCTGATTAAATTGACCAGATGTGCCCTTCCCTTCACAGAAGAAAGACAAACATTAAAAAAAAAAAAAAAAAATTCCAACTTTTTTCTTCACCTGAAGACTGAAAAACTAATGGCTCACTGGA
Organism: Forpus xanthops; assembly: GCA_032466535.1. Taxonomy (NCBI): domain Eukaryota; kingdom Metazoa; phylum Chordata; class Aves; order Psittaciformes; family Psittacidae; genus Forpus; species Forpus xanthops. The sequence continues at coordinate 22,945 of JASSUY010025214.1, forward strand.
AAATGCTCTGAAGGTCAGTGTATCCATCAGAGTGAGGGAGGACAGTAAGTTTGCAGAAATACTACCATGCAGCCCTCAGCTGTAGAGTTAACTAGAAGTGGATCATTCACAAACTCCACAGTAACTGCTGATGTGGTAGTGTGTTACACCATTTGTCTGTTCACCAGTAAACAGTGTACTTTCTTCTTTGGATAACAGAGCAGCTCTCTAGGATGGTATGTGTCTTGCCCTGAATTGCTGCAGTTTACACTTCAGAAGACACTTTAGCACACACTGGTGACAGCATTTCACTGGCTGTAATCCATATTATGGGACATACTGCATTGGGCAAATGTGCCATTCAGCAGTCCCAGTTTATGACTGGCAAACTGCACAACAAAGAAGACACAGCTAGGCAGTAATTATTTTAGCCTTCTCACTTTCATCTGTGGTAAACCTGTTATTACAATCCTTCACCCTCTTAATTTCAATTCAGTCTGCTCAATATGGTTGCTGCTGTTCTCATTCATTTGACAAATGTAAAGCGTGATATGTTAGAAGAAGGAATAAATATAAAAAAGAAAGCAAAACCATGAACTGGCCTTAAGATTTCTTCTTACAATTAGCTTTCCAGGGTCTCTACAGCACAGACGATTAGGAAATGTTACTAATGACAACTTAGCCATCTTTTCTTATTTCTCAGTACTTCCCTCAGTTCTGACTGATGGAGTAGTTTTTAACTATTATTAATTCATTTTCCCACAGGCTTGTAGTCAGAAGTAAAGTCTTAATGAATTAATTTCTACTTTATGTGTGATTTACTAGTTGTCAAATGTATCCAATGTGCTTTCACTGAAGGCTACGTATGTTTCTTCATCATGAATTCAATTTTTAATGTGTATATGTCCCCATGCATTGCTGCTCTAGCTACTAATTTATTTATATTCAGATATGTATCAAAACCAAATTACAGGCTTGAAAAAGCTGCAGTTCCAAAAACAACAGTTTCTACCATGGGAACTGTTTCTGATTTTTTTTTAAATTCAGACTTAGGTCAGAAAATATCTGGCAGCTGCCTAGTACAGTGTGCAAGATGCATAAAAATGAGTGCACAAGTATCCTCTTAATCAGAAATTGCAATAGTGTAACTAACAAGCTTCAGTATTTGCACTGTTCTGAAGGATGCTATTGGGAAAGGGGAGATTGGAAAGGAAACACCCATCCATTACTCAGGTACCTGGCAAGCAAGTACTGAGACACATGCGGTTCGGGAAGAAGAGGGTTCCTTTTTATGAAGCCAGCATCTGTCAAAAGTAGTGAATTCATTTTGAATGTAATATACACACAAACTGGAGCACATAACCCTCCAGTAACCCAAAGCAGGTATTTTTATATATTAAAAGCAATGCGAATGATTCATTCACACACTAGGTAACACTGAAAAAGGCACAAGAAATTGCCTGTGTTCATGGGATTTGAATTCCAAAGGTGCTTTGCTCCCACAGATTCACACAATGAATGTGCCAAGGGAGCTGCAGATGCTTTGCTGTGAAATTCAGGCTGCCCAGCTTTTAAGCAGTAGTAGCACTTAAAGCCCTGAATTTTCTTCTGTTTTCTAATGAACCGAAAACCAACAATCCTATACAATCTGCTGGCTTGTGCATCTATTGTCTTCTCATCCATACTATTAGAAAAAGCAGATACTATATAAAAGAATATCTGCCTTACTTAATTTTAGCCAGAATTAATCTGCAATAGTTCATATATATTCATTTGCAGAGAAAACCAAAAAAAACATTTTTAAAGTTGTCCTAACCAAGTGTGACTACTGAAATAATCCTGGCTATGCCTTTTCATGACATCCTTGTCTCTAAGTTGGAGAGTCATCAATTTGATAGGCGGACCACTCGGTGGATAAAGAACTGGCTGGATGGCCGCACGCAAAGAGTTG